>VMBQ01013048.1:0-19738 GCA_007657795.1 Dreissena rostriformis
AATGGCCTATACAATGGAATTGATTAACAGCCAGTTTGGTTTCTCGTAAATGTCAAGTAAACGATTAATGGGACTTGTTTCAGAATATTGCACGTACTAATCAAGGACGACAACAGCGAACAACTTCAGTGCCTTCAGCGCTTTAATTTTAAATGGTGAACGTGAGTGTACAATAACATATGTGCATATGTCAACATGTAACCTAGACTGGCGTCAAGGGAACACAGTTAATTCTAAATACAATACAAACTTGTGCAAAGGTCATAAACAAAAGAAAATGTTAGGTAAACAGCATGCTTTTGTCTCTTACTTTCAAGTCGGGCTTTTTTCACTCTGAATTACGGTTTAACCTGAGATGCGTCTACGATTGGGTTTGTTCTATATGATGCTAATTTTTAAAGTCTTGTTAACTAGAAGCAATTTAGTTGATATGTGTATTGACTTCATTTCATTGTGCCTCCGGAAGTGGTTATTCTATTTCTCTGGTACATACTAAACAATTATATTTTATTGCTTATTAATTTTGTATAAGAATTCTATGAGATTAATTTTCATGTATACGTGTATGAAAGCGATTAACATTGGGATATATGTTAGACTCGAAGCGTCATTCAACCGGGCTAAACCGGCAAATGATTAGTATTGACCGCTCCCGGCCGGTGACCCCAGCTTAAATCATTTGTATGTTTTATGTCGTGTTGTATTATCGCCTGTTGTACATAGGCAATTGGTCACTTCTCTGAAATAACAGACTTGCGTGTGTTAATAAGAATTTCTATCCTGATAGTGGTTTTGGAGATTCATTATTCCGATATATTCCGTTTTAATGATTTCATTACTTAGCATTGTAATATTCAATTTTGCAACATCAGAGCATCCCGATTATCTTAAAAAAGCAGTTTGAGAGTACTTACATCTTTTGTGAAAATGAGAACTTATGATAACCATAATAAATTTAAATAAAAGCATTTACGTGTGCGTTACTATTTAAAGTAATTCGAATATCCGATTGAAACTATGCCTCTTTATAGGCTGAAAGAACACAGGAAACTGTCAATTGCTCACACTTATTCCTATCTGCAGGATGGCGGCTCGCTGGTGTTTTCCGCATGTCTTTTTTAAGACAGTTTATTAACCTTTTGATAATATTTTATTACATAATTATTTTGTTTAATACAATTTATAATTTTATTTTTAGAAGATTCGGTCCCCGGCTTATGCCTAACGATCTCTTGAACGACGCGATAGTCTCGTTGGAACGAACGTCGTCACCGTCTGCTGGAATAAGGCTTCGAACAGATTGTACAGCACTTTTGGGTACTTCCCGGACAGTTGGTTGACATGCAGTGACATAGGATAAGCGACGAGTAAGATTTTGTAACAAACGCAAACGTTTAAAAGTTATATACTATAGAAACGAAGATTGAACAATCACGTTGGTCATTGGGAAAAGCTATTTGATTTTGCAAACGCTTTTGAATAGTAAACAATAACATTAAATAGATTTAACAACTTTGTCGTAATACCCTCGACTGTCTGATATAAATGCGTAGTGTTTTTCTGGATGTTCAAATATGTATGACTTTCATGCAATTATGAAAACAAGCAATACTGAAATGTAAGCACAAACTTAAATTTTAGCTTTAGCATTAACGGATTTTTTTTAACAGTTTCAAACTAACATTTATGCGATTGATCTTGATTTGAAGACATACACATATGTTTCAATTCAATAATAACAATAAGGTTTCTCCCAGACAATTTTCACATATTGTTTTCAATATCCCTTTTTAATCCAATGGGGTCTAGCGCGAGCCCTTAATTTTTGCGACATGCTTTAAATAATAAACCGTGAAGGAATGCCCCAATTTCAACAGAAGGGGCTCGGTTGTGTTAATCATTTAGATAAGAGTTAGCTGATTGCCAACTGTTGGATTACACTTATTCCAATTCTCGTAAGGTCCCATTATGAAACCACCAACTCTAAAAGCTTTTTTCTTGCCTTTCCTATATATAAAATTTTGCAAGACCGGTATTATTTTACAGATGGATCTGTCCTCTTCATATAATTGTAATCTAAAAGGTACCATTTCTAAGAAGGTAAAATTTGCCCAAAAGCAACCCCCTCCCCTCGGAAAACAGAGTTTTCGAAGTGAGATTTTGACAAAGGCACCGTACTTCAATATACGCACCCAAAACGTTCATCTTTCAAAATAGTCCCGAAATAATGCACCAAAATGTTGCAGACACACATAGGATACAGGAAATAACCACAGAAAGCATGGGTGCGATTCCTTTTAAACCAGAAGAGAAAATGAACCCTTTAGAAATAAGCACTACTTTCGAATGAACTAGTGAGGGACACAAACTCATTCAGTATAATGTAACCTGTACGGAAACTTTTCAGATCATAAAAAAAACGTATCTACATCAGTGTTAATCTATTTGTACCACAAATATAAATTTTTAGGTCGATTAACATGATAACGTGTAATGTAACCCAAAATAATGGATTTCATTACCGGTTTGCAACTGTGACAATTAGCGAGTCGTTGATAATATTCATTTGCATTTAGCTTCAGTCATAATGATTGATAATTTTTTTGTTTGAAGCTGTAAAACACGAGTTTAAAAACAAAAACTAGTATAAATGAATGGTTTTACTGTTAAAGATGCATTGTATTATTATCTCGAAACTACTAAAAATCGGACACTAATTTGTATTAATCTTGCTTTTTATCGTTTATAAGTCAAAGGTTGATTCACAATATCAGTGGAATTAGCGAGGCCATATTGATTTCCATTTAAAATAAGAAGTTGGAGTTTGGAAAGTGCAGACACTAGTGAATGGGTTGTTTAAGGTATTTGTATTACATCTAGTCATTCATTATTTATTTAACGAACAAAAATGATTGTAGGCCATATTTGTTGATTTAACCAAAGCGTTCGATTATTTGGTGAGGGATATCATTTCGTATAAACTGTTGAAGCTAGGCGTTAGAGGAAAAATGCTTCATATCATCAAATGTATGCATACACATGTGAAATCAAGAATTAAATAAGGTAATGTAATAAGTAATAAAGAGCGTCCTGTTTTTTAGGTGTAAGTCAAGGGGAATCATTATCACCATTCCTATTTTCTATTTATTTGAATGACTTAGACGAACATTATATGTTTAATTGTTTTATAGGAATTGATATTAGTATGCTTACATGATTTATGTTGTTATATGCAGATGACATTGTAATTATGGGATAATAGGAGGAAGAGCTAAATAATGGTTTGTCTTTGTTGGGGGAATATTGTGATAGGTGGACATAATGTGTCAACACAAATAAAACAAAGGTTATGGTTTTTAAAAAGGGGGACAACTTAGGAGGAATATTGAATTTTTGTACACAAACCAAGCATTATAAATTGCTTAGTAAATTTTCGAACAATTTCAATACATACTAAAATTAGAGTTGTTTGATCAGCTTGTTGTACCAATTGTAAACTATGGGTCAGAAATATGGGGCTTAACTGAGTCAATGGCAATTGAAAGAGTCCACTTAAGTTTTTGCAAAAAAGGTATACAAATTCAAACACATAATACATTTGTACATGAGGAACTTGGAAGAAAATCCTTGGCAACTAAAAGAGCCACCAATTTGGTAAGGTATTGGTTGAATATTATTTAGTTAGAATATCACAAGAATGTCAAATGCATGTTTAGCCACATATGTGAGATTTTTTTTAATAAACCAAATACACATATTTTTTGGCAAAATATGTTTGTAACATGTTCCAGGCCTTAGGCGTACATTATGCATGGCAAAACCAAGGTGTAAGTGATGAAAAGTGTTTTTTTATCCCTGGTAAAGTCTAGCTTAAACGATACATTTATTCAAAATTGGATGTCAGAAACTAATAATTCCTTAAGAGCAATAAAGAGCAATAGCGTGCAGTCAGTTTTGTAAATTTTAATTGCAACCTTATTTAAAACATGTCAGTATAAATAAGTTTAGATGTGATCTTTGTAGATTGAGAGTGTCATCTGATAGATTAGATATTGAAGCAGGCAGATGGCATAAACCTGAATCTATACCTTTTCAAGAGAGAACATGTACACATCACAATGTTCTTGAGAATAAATAACTTTTTTTATTAGAATGATCCTCATTTGATGATATTGGAAAATTGTATATAAATATTACTGGAAAAGACCAAACATGATACAAGTTATTGATTTAATTCAATCTGATAATACAACTTCCAACGGAAACTTAGCCGTGTTGGTAAATAAAGCATATATTAAAAGAAACCTGTATACATATTATTATGGTTAATTGTGTTTAATTTATGACTCAAACCTGACTATTCGCTCTCTTGTAGATTCGTCTTTGTTTTTTTATGTTATAACTATAACAGTGTTCAATAGATTATTTATGCTGTAATCAAATTGTCCTAGACCTTTTCATGTATTTATACTTTATTTTACAACTTATGAAATTTAATAATGATCACATTTCATGCCTTTATATATGTTAATATGTTACTATAACATGTATACTCATGGACTGTTTGTGTATTGTATCTTTGATAAACCATATTAAACTATTTTAAGAGCGAAAATATTTATTTGGGGGCAAAAATGATGTTATCACGAGTTCATCATTTGCAATACAGTCAAACAATTATTGAAAAACACTTTTTAGTATACCCGCAAATTGCACTGTTGAGGTCCTCAAGTATTGTTTTTTTATAATACCGTGGCGGGGGGACAACCCTCCCGACCAAACCCCGAACGGGCCCGATATCTCTTCCAAAGTTCCTGAGAAAAACTTCCCTGCCTTCTATGTGTGATCATGTTTGGTCCGTGGTCTTTACATTTGACGCATCCACACAGTGAAACACGACATAATACTGAAAAACTACTTTATTCTTAAAGTATTTGTGGTTATGGATTTAATACTGCATGTTTATGTTACAATCATTATTTCGCAAACAATTGGATTCATTAAAATACACATCGTTTTTATATTATGAAGGGAGTGGCTTTTTGCTTAAGATAACAACCGTGCATTTAATACATCAACCTTAATAATGTTTATCTATTTATTCTCAGCAAAAGTTAATAATGTCTTGATGATGACAATGCCTTCTTAAAGTGATTATAGTAATCTATATAAAAAGTATCATTAATATTTAACGTGTTATCTTTTTCTATTCTCAAAGGACACCATTTCTGCACATAAACTGTTATAAAAAAAAATAACAAATAATAAAAACAATTCAAGAGCTTAATTTGACAGATGGCGGATTCCTCTTACCGACAACATAATTAGCACGATTTTATGTTCTGTAAGTTATCATCGCATTTAGCAAATTATTCATCAAGAGACATCAAAATCAAAAACCCAAAATTAAAAAACGAAAACGATGTTGTAAGTATTATTTTAATTGCAATTTAAGCCAAAACAGCTGTGGCAACATTACTATCGATGAATCAATAGTATCGTGTTTCGTAAGTTACACGTTTCGTTATTAACCTAAGTAATTGTTTTGAAATGTAAATACAAAAGTGTTTAATTCATAAATATCAACACACCATTGATACAAAAGCTTAACAACCTCAAATTATTTAGACAATGTGTATGTTCAAAGGTATGGCACGACGATTCGCATAACTATGCTTACAGTTTTAATAGTCGCCAGTTTATAAATTATTTCTAAGCAGGCGCACACTTATTTGTAGTAATTCATACAAAATTATGTGATTTACAACAGAGTGTTCTCGTGTAGCAATTACACGTTTGAAACAGAATGGTATTTACATACTACAAATGTACAGGATGGAAATAATGTCAAATAATACAGTTTTGGGTCGAATTAAGTACTTTTCATAACATCCTGAAAGCTTGCTAATGTTTTCGGCTCATAGTAGTAAATGACACCGCGTTTTAAAAACTATGGACTGGTTGACATCTGTCTGCCAATTCTGACGGTTGCTCTTAACATGACCTGAAAACACACATTACAAGTAAAACAAATTTGTTAGACAAATTAAAACAACCTTTAATCTCGAATCTTCAGCTTTATTACAAAGCGTCCGTTCGTAATATGATTGTTAGTTTTAAGTTGGTCATACGAATTTAGTATTGTTGTTGCTGTTTGCGTGTTGTTGTTTTTGCGACCCAAGCGGAAGTGTTTACATGTTCCAGTTTCAATCGTGTTCGAATCTAGACTTGAACGAGTCTTGTTGATTAAAAACACAAACATTTCTATAAAAAAAAATACCGATCAGATACTATATTTATATTTGTGGTACTCATATTGAACGATTTTTACAACATTATGTCTTCGAATAATGACAACACTATTAGGCAATTAACATGTTACCTGTTCCATCTTTTACAGGCGATAACCAATTAAGAAATATAATATAACATGTGTAGAAACATATGACACAATTTGAAATCGTATGATATTGTGTTATTGTGTTATGTATTATGGGCCGGCGGACTTGAAATACTAAATCAACTGTTCTGTTCTGTTCTGTACTGCTTGGAAATCTGCCCACGTGGAACTAGGCTCCAGCTGTGATCTCGCGAATCTTGTTAAGACAAATTACTTCAATAAATCCTTACATCGTTATGCCATCTAGCACAAATACAATTGTTTATTATATCACGTATTGTGGAATCGCCAGAATAATATACACTTTTGTAAAACACCGCTGTGGTAGTGTTAGATACATATTTCTGAATTCATATGCTTGTGTGTGGGAGGGGTATTCTTAGATGCAGGAACGATTGCGATCACATCTGATGCTTTTCCAAACATAATTCTGTTTGACGTGCTGAAGCAGTTTGCTATCCGTTACATGGTGTATTTTGCAACAGCATCTACATGGCGTTAAAATTTTCATTAATATTTTATAAATTTTCGTTACCAATACGTCAAACATAGGGGATGTGTCTTTTATTGACTAAGAGTGCACTAACTGGCATTATAAAGTCAGCCTATGTGTTTTCAAAACAAGAACATAATTGTAGAGTATTTGCAACGTTAAGCCAAGACATTGTTTAAATAAAACATTTAGCAATGGGATGTATATTTGATAATTTCACATAAAACCTTTCCATGCAATACGTTGCAAAAACAATAGATAGACGTGGAAAGGTTTTAATTAAGCATTTGTTTCATCACATACATGTATATACATGTGTATGCTAAACATATGAAGGAAGTAAAAATCAAAGTGCCAACAAATACAAATATGATCGTTTCTGCTATGATAATATGTTTCTCTAGAGGCCATTCAGCTGATGATAACCGGACACGAACTAATGAACTTTGCATGATTGAAATGGAGTCAGCCATTCTATACTCTCATACGAAACAGTAATGATGGCTGTTTCAAATGCAGACAATAGGTTATGCATTATTAAAATAATATAAGGTTATTTAGAAATCGGATACAATTTTATCATCGTAACAATGTGTGAGCTTAACAATGTAAAAATGATAAAATATGCATTATTATGAAATGATATGAAATAAATACGACACTTACACTTAACACAATGTAACATCGCAATAAATTTAACATAAATCAGATTGTTTATATGATGTCTCTGTCATTTTTGGCGTAAGTATTATATTTTATTATTTGGCTGCCATTTAATAAAGCACAAATATTTTCCATTTTTCATAAAGCCATTGTTAGAATCGAGTGTTTAAGCCATTACTGTCTTTTGTGTTTCATTTGAATAAAAAAAGGTTGGTCTTCAAAAAATAATACAATATGGCACTTGTAATTGTGATCTACCGGAATATCTTCAAAACTTATTTCACAAACATGCTAGATGTATGTGACATGGTGTCTGCAGAGAAATGTTGCAACTTTTTATAAGTATAAATACGAACAATCTTGCAGTAATGTATTCTCAATACCATAAAATTAGAATAGTAACTGTCAGAATATGTATTTAATGTTATCGTAAGAATATTACATGGCAGATTATGTATTTACTGAGATGAACAGTTTTAATATAGTTTGAAAAAAGCTATCAGAATGGTTGTCTACGTATATGAACATTCCATTTACTTTAAAGACAAGTGTCACATGTCTTAAGGCAAAACATCTATCTTTAAAGTGGTCTTAAAATGTCTTAGAATGCCTCTTGTTGTTTAAATGAGAAACATGCTTCGCTATGTAATTTTTTTAAATTGGTGCACCGATGATGACGTGATGTTTGAAAAAGCTTATCAATCTCATTGGCAATGAACACGTGTAAATAATATATACAAACCGGGCACTCTCTCTCACATACACGTACCCACGAACGCACTCGCCTAAACACACACACACGTACATACACATGTTGTCCATCCGTTATATAATAGACGATGGGGTAAAGCAATGAGGAATTAAACATTTTCTTTCTGAAATGTAATTGTAGAAATGAAACTTCATTGAAACAAGTGTATATTTTCAGATAGACAATACATTTGGATTTTAATTGTGCTTATTCTTCTTTTCTGCCTCATTGCCTTTATAAACGGTCGATGTCATTTATCATAAATTACAACAACTCGATTGCACTTTGTATGTTAAACAATCAAAACTCTAAAACAGGTCGGCGCCGTCAGTTGCTGTAATATAAATTCCGGTTTCACAGACGTCTGTTAGTTAAGTCTTGTCCAAGAAAATGGCAGCCATTCAATAGATAAATCACTATGTCAGAATAGCAATTAATCACCAAGATGTTAAGTGGTATAATTGTCTTCGGAACATCTTAACATTTTACAATATTATTGAATTAGATTGTTGTTTGTAATAGTATGGTTTACTCGATATTTCAAAACTTATGATTTTAAATCACATTCATTGTGCTTTGTTTGAACCAGTTTTTCTTGGAGACAAAGTTTAATACTTATTCAATATAATGCACCATTCTTTCTTTCAAACCTGTTGTCACATTATTTAATTACATGTTTTATGCTTTATATCAATGAAAGTATCTAAATGCAATGTTAAACGTCACAATTTTAATATGTTTATGTAAATTACCTTCGACGATATATGGCTTGTGTGTAATTGATCGAAATTATCGGTAACATAGTTTGAGCATGGATGCCCGACCTGTGGGTCAATTGGTACGAGTTAAAAAATGATCAGGGCCCAGCTGACTTATTTGGACGAATTCTGGTTTGTTGATACGGACTTTTCTCCTTAGCAGCGAAACACAACGATGTTGACCCTAGATACAAACTCAACGATGTTGACCCTGGATACTTATGTTTCATTCATTACGGATGCGATTTTTATTGTGTGATCGCGGATGGGATAATTACCGCGTAGGAAGAAAGAAAAAAACAAGTTTATCTGGTAATATCGTCCTAAGGTGAGACGTTTTAGTTAATGACATACAATCAAACACTATAAAAGGTAATTAGGACATGGGAGTGACACTTTGCCACTCGATAATTCGAGGAGAGATCTCACTGTATAATGATCATCATGGTCTTCTCACAAGGGCTTTGTGACATGTACAATGTTGTTATTATCCCTTTCTTGATATCTTTTAAGTTTCAAACAACCCATTAACATTATTTAGCAATGTGTTTGAATTATTATTCTTAATTGACAACACAAGTCATACTTGATTAAATTCAGATTAAGTTAAAATAAAACCATGGAACCGTTTAAAGGAAACATAATTAAATATATATCCCACCATTTGCCGATATAATATAATAATACCATTAACGCTAATCCCGCCATTACCAACAACACAACCACCACAACCAACACCTCCACTAGAACCAACGCGACTGTCGCCAGTGGCGATTACCACCACCACCAATGTTGATGATGCGTAAACAATAACAAAAAGGTGCTAAAGTGCAAAAGGTTATTCAAGTTTAATGTCTCTTTCGTCCTTGTTTTCTAATAACGAAACACTGGTACTGACTGTTAGGTCCAATAACAACAATACTGTAACGAACTGAAATTATGATGTATTACTTTTATTGCATAGCTTATAGCAATTAAAATTCTGATGAACTCACATATAGATCCATAATTAGAAGCAATAACGTCCACCGTACTTTATTTTAACAGCTAAGATGATGTCATACGAGTTCACGCTACAAAACCGCACTGTTTCATGCTTGCTGTAAACCCATCAGAAGCATAAAGAGAATAGTATTTAATTTTTACATTTCTTAGAGCTTATGAATTTTAACTGCACTGTTAAATTTCATGCCAAACTATTGTCCCATTAACGTCTGTCTTCTTAAATGCTATGTCAAATATTTAATTAAAAACCTGGAAGAGTTTTTTTATAGTAAGGCCATATAATTGTGTTGTTCGAAGGATTTAAAACAACATGCTGTATGGAAACATGGACAACTTATTTCATGAATTACACCACTAGAAATAAACGTACAAAACAGACATCAGTGATGAAATTCAGTAAAAGTACAAACCGTTGGTGTTGGTAAAAATGTTTATTATGAAATGTCTTTATTTTGGATCATATTTCAGTGACAACATATCACAAATAATTGCAGCTGTTTTGTTTATGCAGATTTATTTTTATGTAAAGAGATTCATTAAATTATGTTCTGAATACGGTGGCTGATTTATTTATCACACAATTAAAGCAATGACTTTACTTTAAGATGTGCCGTAAATAACTTGTGCAAAAACAAGTGTTTTAATGTCACAAGAACAGTGGGATAAAATTTTGAGTTTATTTCGGCCAGTTTGTATACTTGTTATCTATTTTTGGAGGATCTGTATCGTGGGAACATTTGATTTAATTATAAATTATATTATATGTTGGAGATTTATTAAATGTGTTAAAATTCTATACATGAAATAAATAAATATAATATGATATACCATTGTTATTACAGATTGATATAAAATGTATCATAGGAGCTATCTTGCTAGTTAAGCGTTAACCTCGATATAAAAAATTATTTTGACGTCTCAACATGCAAACATATTCAAAAAATAGCACAAATAAACATATAGTTTACATATATGTTTTAAAATCTAAGAAAATGAAAACTGTTTTCATTAAATACATAACCATTACAACATAACAGTACACTATTGAATATCATATTCATTTTAAGATGTCGATAGCTCTTGTGTAGATTAATTTGAAACATTATTTGATCTTCGCACATAAACAATAACGGTTGATTTATAAGGTGTGGACACAGATTTGACAGAACACAAAAATGTAGTATTGTTACACTGAAAAAACATCATAAAGCATTCCTCACCTGGTGTACATATGGGATTTAATTTGCGAAAGCATTTGGTGTTTGTGGGTAAAAATGCGATGCAACATCTGGCTTAAGCGTTGAATGACGACGTTGTATTACGTCCCGTTGAACACGCGCTCAAACCGAACAATTGACGAATCAAGATGTTTGACACTTATAACGCACAGTTCATAATGATAAAATTGTTTATTGAATTTAAGTGATCGCGCTCGTACGCAGTGATTGCTTTCGTGAATAACTTCGTAGATGTGACTGTATGCAATTAATAAATGTCATATATTACACAGTACTGAACGTTTAACGACGTGTTTTATGACAGTTTTATTTTTTGTTCAAATAAGGGATGATAACAGTAAATTATAACCTTATAATATTTGTTCACGTGAAGCAATATATAATGTTGAATATACAAATAAAACTGTTCTAATAAACTTCAAATGTTATACGGCACATAAGTGCAACCAGCTGGACCTGAAGTAAAAAATGGCTGCCGGTATTAAACACAACCTTCCTCTTGAATCATACATTTTATAAGTGCATGAACCTAAATTATCTTGGATTAAACCCTGCGATAATGAGGTCTTGAGTTTTATCTCTGCTATGATATTTCTAAAAACCAATGTTGCATTTGCATCGTACTCTCCGCACATTCACGCGATCATTTTTTTTTAACTCCATTCCTTTAAACACTTCGCTATAGATAGAACACAGTATCTTTTTTCAGTTAATGCAACAAAAATGTGTATGTCTATGAACAACCATGTTTTTTTTACAATATATACGTTTTAAATACATGATTCCCTTACGCATACTATGAATTTTTCAAAATGCAGGTAAATGAAAAAAGAAACGCGCATATTTTCCGGGTTGTTGTACATCTTGTAACATTTTGATTAATGAAAATATTAATTTGCTATTACCACTTGATATAATGTTTGAAAATAATTCTGATAAAGATTCAAATATTTATCCGTTCAACTTATAAAATGTGTGGTTTATAGCTGGCGTAATTTGCATAGTAAGTGTTGAAAGCGAATCTACGATAATGACTGAAATTGAATGCTTGGAAATATAATTTGTATTGCTAAATATCTTTATATAGCTATTCCCGAACGAATGAATACGGAGAAAAACTGGTCACGTGTTCACGTGCTTTGCGCATGACATACGTACACTCTTCTTTATAGCCACGTTTTTTTTCTACTTGTATTTAATTTTTAAGAGGTATGAACAAACGTATGTATTTAGTTGAAGGATAAAGTACCTAAAAAGGTTTACCGTGAATTAAGTAAAGATGAACCAATACTATGGCTTTGCTGTATATCAACAGGATCACCGCATTTAACTTCCCATGTTACCCATGCTCATATCGTGCTTTAACATGTATTATAATTAACACCAACGCCTTTCAAACAAAAACACTATTTTGTTAGTTAGCTGCTTTTGTTAATCTATTAACACGTGATTTGTAATAGCATCCTTCTTTTAAAAGTGCATGTATTAAATAGCCTTCAGCAAAACATTGTCGGCAATAAGAGCTGATAAGGATCAGTAAATAAAAATAAATTGTCCATACCATTTCACGTGTGCCAGTTGGCTAGCATTGCATCATGTCGTCCTGAAGTCACCAATGATTCAGCAAAACTGGGGCCCATTATAGTTTACGACCTTTCATGAAAAATGTGTGCCGTTCATTACATGCAATTATACAAAGATATGTTATCTTTTTACAGTCTTTTCACTGTAAGCATCAACGCATACTCGCCAGCTCCGAGGCAATGTTGAAAGGTCCGCTTGTTTAAATGATTTATTGACGGATATCAGCTAAAATAAGTGTAGCATTGAGCAGATAGGCCGGGAAGCGCTAAATAAAGCTCATGACAATCTCATTATACCAATAATTGGAACTCACTCAGGAATGCATAATTGCTACTGTCAAAACTATACAAATCACATTTGGGGTCTGTTTGGGGTCTTTGTGATTGTAGTTATGATAGTTTGAATAGTAATTGAAAGGTTAGGAATGTGTCGCATCATGGCGCGGTAGATGATGAAACATGCGAGCAGTGTTTGTAAATATTGGGTGATTCAATAGGTTGAGATAACCCAAGTCAGCCATCGGACAAAGCCACGTGACATTACAAATCGACGCAAAAATCTGGCGAACGCACGTTTGCTTTTATTTGTGAGGAGTGTAATATGTTTTGCTAACAGACGTTACTATTCTTAGATTGATGATTAATTCGTCTAATTCAACAACATGTACATGTACTGACGTCATGTATTTGTCATTTATTACAAGCACTTTATCCTTCTACTGCTATCTCGTGAGACAACTATATGCATTGTCTACACTGTATCACTAAGTTGCCAAGAAAACAACAATACCACCCATGTTGTTAAATAATTGTGACATGCCTTGATCACTTTACCCAAATTACATATTAATACAGATGACAGAGCTTTTCTTTAATTGGAAAGCAATATGACATATTTTATTTGTACCACTACATTGTTAATACAATGTGCATGAACAATGATGTAACATTGATAATTCATATTTTGAAGTTTATATCTCATCATTCTAGTGAGCCGACTGGGTTAAAGTTTTTAAACAATTTATTTACTGTCAGATATTCCGGAAAAAATACTAAGGAAGTTTTAGCTTTCAAATTGATCTCTCAAACATTTTTCAATAATACGTGCGTAAAATCAAATTACGATATCGCTGAAACTATTTAGATGAATGAGCTAGTCATAACTAAGAACATAGTAAATTAACCTAACAGTCTAGTAGTTAAATGTACAGTACGTGTTAATAAATTTTGTGATTTCTTTTTCACATCAGGTGTATTATTTTACAATTATATTGGAAGGTTAAACACATGATTACTGTAAACGGGTGTACAAAATGTCCGTTGATCTTGATTGAAACTATCAAAATTAGTTCAGTAATTAAATGGTAATGTTTTGTTAAGCAGATCAGTTGATCGTGAGCTTTACAGATGGCTTCCGGTAAGCATAAAATAATTAAAGTAACATACGTATACAGTAATCAATTTATCCCATCAATATATACCGGAAAAAATTGTTTGATTTAAAAAAAAAACAACATCAAAACCACATAATGGTATCGCCCATTTTGTGATGCCCCATGTCTCAAAATATGTATTACAAGAGTGTCAATATAGCGCCATTTGTCACCAAAACTAATTTCAAAAGTATGGTACTACTCTTAAATACTTTATGTAGATATTTGGTATCAAACATACATGTATTGTTAAGAGGAATGACATTCTGTGTAACACTAACATCATTAGTGAGAAAAAGTTCATCCTGTGTTCATTCCGTAAATGGTCAAGCTGCCAGTGGTCGCAATATGATATCCTCTCCCATTTATAGTGTTGACATGTCCACGTAGGACAACGGCATATGTGACAGAATGCATATCCCTTCGTGGATATACACTCACAGTTGTATTTCAATCGGTATATACTGTCATATTGGAAAAATACATCAATTTCAGAAAGTAAGATTTCTATCAATCAGTTAAAAACAAATATATATGGCATACATCGTGTCATCCAAAATTAGTTTACAAGGGAATGTTAGAAAAAACAACAATCCCTCTGCTGATAATCTTATATACTTGGATCAATGAACATGATTGTATTGTAGCCATGCCACACATGTCTAAATATTTACACCTATTATCCGCAAACTGGATCATCGCTCGGGCCTTATTGTGTTTTAGTTGAGCAGGTAATTAAAGGTGATTGGTCGCACCACAAATCTCCTTATACCTGATGGAACTAATCTTGATCTTGCAGGGGTGGTGTGAGCATGTTTATGTGTAAGCCGATTTGTGAATATCATCAATAATTCCAACGACCAAAACATAGTTATCCGGGCTAAAAAATCGTTAAAAAACACATTTCTTTCGTATAATAAAAACGGCACGAACGGTTATATATACCTTATTTGAAAATCTTCTAAATTACTTTTTTACTGTGTACTAGTCTGATATAATAATTATGTGTGACTCGAAAATTAACATACTGACAAAATATTTCAGTACTTAAGTTTAATGGACGATCCATTACCCCATGGATTTCGGTCATTTTTATTTACAACTTATTTAATGGAGCGGAGAATGATCTGTAAAGTAAAATGCAACCCGAAACGCGATGGCGCTGTTTTAAAACTCATCCTATGAGATCCGCATGCAAAAACCTTAATTACACGAGGATTTTGAAACCAATGGGTTAATTGGAGAGTTATTTAAATTAAGAAAGCATACCCTTTGATCGATATCCTCCCTCTTTTTTAGTAAATACTGCCATAACCGATTGTACACTGACTTTAAATGCTAACAAAACCAAGCACGTAACATTTCAATTAAACAATAAATAAAACTTAGCAACGACTTGACTTAATACTCCGCTTGTTGACAAACTCTTGTTGCTAAAACTTAGCTCCAATTAAAACATATTTTTGTATGTAAATTGTCACTCCAAATGAAAACGTCCAATAGACACAGATATGACTATCTACAGATGAATTCATCTTCTTTAAAAGTACAATACAATAACATGCAGTCCGATTATGAAGATCTGTAAACACGAAGGTTGTTTTTTTAGCGCTCAAGGTGTTTATTATTTATTAATCGAACATAATTAATTTAATTAATAAACGTTAATTGAATAATATATCGCATATATATTTCTTGAAGAATTATTTAGAAATTATAATACATGATTTGCTTTAACAGACAATAAAATTGTCGATTTTAGCAAAACATACTATTGTATTAAATAAATAAGCTCCTTCATCATAAACCAAAATGGTTAAACGAGTGCTAAAATCTTTATGTCTTTAATATGTTGTTGGTGACTAATTTATAGGCTTAACATAAATGACACTTTATGACAGAAGAAGAACATTTATATTTAATCAGATTTAAATATGATACATTAAAAGTAAGTCATACAATCACAGAAGATTAAGCAGAATTAAGTGTTACAGTTAACGCGTAAAATCTCCATAAAATTAATTACAGAAGATAACACACATTTCACAGCCAGGTTCGCTTGACATGCTCTTTCAATAGGCGTTAATAATGAGTTATGCATGGCGATATCTTATATTAGTGAAATGGAGGTTATAGTAATCATTTTAAGAAGGAGGAAAACGAGATAAGGACACACTGTCAAAGTTGTTGTTCTTTATGAAACGTTATCTTGTTAAAGAACAATTGTTTTTTCACAACTATGAAAATTGTTTTCCCCGCTTATTTGCATTTAAAACACTTGACCATTAAACATGGCTTTGTTTATTTTGATAAAACAGTGACCTTACATCTTGTGTCGAATAGTCATGGGCACAAGCGCATATGTCAGTGACCAATTACGTTTACACATATACTTGTTGAGTTCCGAGAAGGTCTACTGAACTATATTACAGATTTTAGAAATTACAATCCAATATAAAGATTTAATAAACCTTACTTGAAGGAGAAGCAACGAAATCAACCATAAGGGAATCTTGACACACATTTAATAACATGTGTTCAAGGGAAAGTCTGTTATTTAATTATTTATATTCAATAAATTTTAACGGCCGACCCCCTATATATTGCTATTGCAACATAATTTGCAAATATGATGCGTTCATAAACTACGAATCGAAAACAACATTACGTTATCTATATCACGTTTTAGGGTCTGAAACTGTGCATAGGAAAAACAAAACTGAGCATAAACATCATTCATCAGCATTATTTCAGCATTATTAGATTTGAATAAACTCCCATTAACTAGAATAAAAAACTTTCATGAGGATGATTGAGTATTATATAATGATTGTCTGTGATGTAATTAATGCTACAGTTAACATTTTGACTTGCTAATTCGTCACTTTGTTAAAAAGATGCTTTAAATTTAGAATGTTTTAGGAAATGTTTACATTTTTAGAATATGAAAAATATATAGTATCATATAAAGTTTATTACATTTATACTTGAAATGATTCACTACTAACGATTGTATTCGTAAAAGAGATGCCTCAAATGACGACGGTTGTGTCTTAACGTTTCGGTACTGTAAAAGACGTACACATTCATTGTATAATATATAGTGTAGCATATAGTTTTGAAAAATATAAAAGTGCAGTACTGGCAGAATCATCTCCGTTAAGACAACCGAGTCTTCAATCTTTTTTTCTAGTCGCAAGAGATTTCAGTCTTGAACTATACCATAATATCATAATGGACTGAAGTCGGTTTATTTCTTCCGAAATGTTATTTCAGTCAATACATGAGGCAGTATGCATTNATACTGTGTTGTGAAGTAATGAACTCCCCCCTCCGAAAATTGTAACAATATCTGACACTTAACTAAGTTTATAAATCATCATGCTATTTAACCGTCTGGGTAAAAGTCTTTAAACATGTTTAATTGGTCATCAATTCCAATAAAAATATTATTTGATGATGGCGTTAATTTGAGAAAAAATGTTGCGTATAACACATTTCTCTTCCATGTGTATTCCAAATTTCATTAATTGTGTTAATTTCTTACATTATTAAGTGAAATATGACTTTGAGAGACAGTCACCTGACCGGTGTGGAAATTAAAGGGACTGCATACTTTCGTCAGGACATCTAATATTTACACCATATTGCATGGTCGTAGCTTAAATGATTGAAGCATTGAGAAGATAGGAGGGGACGCGCTAAATAAAGCTCAATACAATCTCATTTAATTGGAACTCACTCAGGAATGCATAATTGCGGTTAAAACTATACAAAAAAATGTTGGGGTCTGTTTGGGGTCTTTGTGATTGAAGTTTTGATGGGGATAATCGTAATTGAGAGGTTAAGAATGTGTCGCCTCATGGCTTGTGGTTTTATAACTGGGTGATTTGTTTTTCATTGATCCGGATACTTAGGTTTCACTTTTTGAAGCAGAAGTTTTTTTGAATTCGCATACGATGTTTCAAAGAATGAAATGTAAAACGACGCATTGAGGTAAACAGAAATCGGATATCGTTATAAAACACTCAATAAAGAAACCACCGGGGTGTGAACGTACGATGTACACCCAGGAGTCAATCCTTCAATTAATTGCATGAAACAACTCATGAATGGGCATGCAGTTTCCCACGCGACCGGACACGGCAGAATGACTTTCCAGAAGTAACCATTTAGCGCGTGAAAAGCGCACGTGCGATATCTTAAAGAGACTTATAAGAATTGAACTCCGTTATGTTTTTTTTTCAAATATCGTCACATGAAATCATTGAAAACGGTAAAATTTATATAATATATTTCAAAGAAAAAAATGTAAAACAACACAATTGTTCAGGGAAAAGGCGAAATACAATTTTATACTTGTCGTTTTGAATTAGAAAACTTGTCAACAAAACATTTGAAAAATGAAAGCCCAGGTGGCAATTACGCCAAGCTGTCATCATAACAAATGACAATCGACAACAACGTTCTTAAGTATCTACTTTGTGGTGGCACTGTTGTAAAAGTGCGAACCACGCTTTTAAGATTCAGATTTTTTATATAATTTAACATATCCACTTAGAGAAAACCAAGCCCCTTCGACGTTCGATCTGTTCGTAATCTCAAATGCACTCTCCTCCATAGCAACGCGAACTCAAAGATGTTGACCCTGGATACTTATGCTACATTTATTACTGACGCTATTAATATTAGGTGATCGAGGATGGAATAATTAGGAAAAGAAGAAAAACAACATGATTATCTGTTTATATCGTCCTTAGGTGACACTTTTTATTGAATTACATACAATCAAACACTATGAATCGTAATTAGGAAATGGGAGTGACAATCTGCCACTCGATTATTCGAGGATTGGTCTTTGTGTACAATGAGCAGAATAGTGTATCCACAGGGTTTGTGCAATGTACAATGGTGTTATTATCCCGCTCTAGATATCACACGCCGGGTATGCGGATACTTTGATGACGGATTGCACTTCGATAACAGAGAACAACAAACGCCACGCGCGAGAAGTAAGTTCCTCAGTTTTTTTTAAAGTTATATCCTAAAGATAAGTTTTTAAGACAAGACTGATGGTCGAGTTGATCAATGGTGTATCCTTTCGTATTGGGAAGACAAAATGTCACGAGAGAATGGTACATTTTTGCCCCAGAAATAGAAAATTTTGTCGGAAAACAGCATAAACTGGATGAACAGTAAACATTTGAACAAAATAAAACTACTTAAACTACTTAGAAATAGTGCACGAAATTGTTTGTTAGTCCAGCATGTGGAGTAATAACTGTGCTTCAAATGCTGAAATTTTGATAGTATTCAATGAAATATAAACAAAGAGCATGTAGAGCAGGTGGTATACATAACGTTGCAGGCACGTTGATTACCGATAAAGGGCACTTCAGATTACGGAGACTTTC
>VMBQ01013049.1:0-18196 GCA_007657795.1 Dreissena rostriformis
AAGGTTCAAACATAAGTTCTGTCCATCCTAAAGGTTCAAACATAAGTTCTGTCCACCCTAAAGGTTCAAACATAAGTTCTGTCAATCCTAAAGGTTCAAACATAAGTTATGTCAATCCTAAAGGTTCAAACATACGTTCTGTCCATCCTTAAGGTTCAAACATAAGTTCTGTCCATCCTAAAGGTTCAAACATAAGTTTTGTCCATCCTAAAGGTTCTTTTAAGCAACAATTTAGTAAACAAACGTTTGGATCACAGACTGAAGAATAATAATCAAAGCGTCAAGTTACATGTTTCTTGTGGCAGGACTTCGCATATGTTCCATATTATTGATGATTAAAAAGTTTTGTATAGTACATTATGNTCTGTCCATCCTAAAGGTTCAAACATAAGTTCTGTCCATCATTAAGGTTCTTTTAAGCAACAATTTAGTAAACAAACGTTTGGATCACAGACTGAAGAATAATAATCAAAGCGTTAGGTTACATGTTTCTTGTGGCATGACTTCGCATATGTTCCATATTATTGATGATTAAAAAGTTTTGTATAGTATATCATGTTCAATTTATTAATTTACATAACTATTGCTCCATTACAGCTACTCTAAATATACAATTATAGTGTCCGAGGTGTTTTTTGAAGACCCAAAAACACTTTTATGCCCCCCCCCACTTCAAAGAAGAGGGGGTATATTTGTTTTGCTGGATGTCGGTCGGTTGGTCTGTCGGTAGACGAGTTTGTTTCCGATCAATCACTTGTGAACGGATTGACCGATTGGCTTAATACGTCACATATACATTAACCTTGGACAATAGAAAACCCCTATTAAAATTGGTGTCACTAGGTCAAAGGTTAAAGGTCACTTTCACAATAAGTGTGAAAATCGTTTCCGATCAATAACTCGTCAACGAATTGACCGATTGGCTTGATACTTCACATGTACATTGGCATTGGACATTAGATGACCCCTATTGAAATTAGGGTCACTTGGTCGAATGTCAAGGTCACTGTCAGAATTAGTGTGAAAATCTTTTCTGATCAATAACTCGTCAACCAATTGACCGATTGACTTGATACTTCACATGACAATTGGAATTGGCCATACAATGACCCCTATTGAAATTGGGGTCACTAGGTCAAAAGTCAAAGTAGCTCTCACAATAAGTGTGAAAATCAAGGCCCTGTTTTTTTTTGGGGGGGGGGGGCATATGTCTCCGGCCGCGAAACTCTTGTTTTTATTGAAATACAAGACACAGATAAAAAAAGAACAGCAAACTCTAGAAAATGTTTGATGACAGAAAGTTTGGCTGCACCAGAGGTGAGAAACATTTTGTATAAATGTCAATAAATTAAAATACAAAGTAATTATATGTTTCAATAATTAAGCTTTATCGTCTGAATCGTAAACAAAAATATCACAATTAAATGTTTTACTTTAAGCAGTGGGCTATCAATATTGTCGGCTAAATGCTGTCACTGATACTAAAAAACCAGATGATATGGTTTGGAGATTCAATACAAACTAAGGGCTTCCAGCCTGAAGTGCATCATGATACGAACAAACAAATTGCTTATTTACCCTCGGTATATATTTTAAATGATTTGATTAAGCAATTGATTTTTTTAAATTAACTTATTGCCAAAGTCGTTAGGTCTGTCTTCATAGGTACATGGCTGTTACATCTATAATACTAAATGAAACCGGTACATTGTTATTTCGTCCCACTTTTTATGTATAAGACATATCATCTAAATTACATATTTTAAGATTAATTTTATTTCCAATGTTGATCATCAAATGGGTAATAAGAATTGATAACTCTTAAATGAATTATTGAGAATTAAATTCGTCGGATGTTTATTGAAATGAAACATATTTTATTTACATCGGTGTTTCTCTTCTTTTTTATCAATACGGCCAAAAAGACATGCAACATAACTTGTCAAAAATTAAGGTTGATTAAAAGCATTGACAAATAAACAAAAACCACTGTTAAAGTTATATAAAATGCGCAATATTAGGGCCAACACGGCTACGTCCATTCCCTCCAAATTGATGTAAGTAGGACTGTTAAAGGTTATTACCAAATGTATTTGAGGCCAGTACTGGTAAAGTCTGTCCAGGAAAAGATGCGTTTATTCATTTATCGTCCTGATATGCTTATAATACGTGTATACACGAATGAAAATCCAAAAAAACAAACAAACAACGAAACCAAACAAATACGTTTACGGTTTTATTGATAAATAAAATGACTATAATGAATAAAATAAACAATTGGTACTATAATAATAAAATATAGCTTGATAATTATAAAAACGAAGTCAATATACATCCATGTGTTTATCTTTTTAGCACAATTGTTATTGTGTATCATAATGAACTTTGGGATATATACAATTTATTTGTTTACTGTTTATGGTTTAAATACTATGTTTGAAATGACGTGGATAATAATAAACAATACTTAATATAAATAACATTAGTCCAAACAAAAACAACGACAACCGTATACTGTGTGATGTTCGTTTGTTAGCATTTAGTAATTTGCTGTATCAATTTAAAGATTAATGTAAACAAACGTTTACAAAGATAGGAAACACACATAAAGTGGTTACTTCTTTTAAGGGACTTTTTAACAGTTTGGTAAAATGACAATTTTCAAAATAATTGTCATATACTAAAAAAGAATGAATGCATTATATTTAAACAAGCGAAACAATACTCATGACTGAGAACAATGTTTAAAATATGTGTTCATTAACGGATAATATCCATTCAAAATTGGTTAAATAATAAAGTGTTTGTAACGCTTTTTTGTCGATAATTTGGAAAATACGTCGAGTATTAGTGAAGTGGTTATGTTTCGCGGTTCAACCTAAAAGGCTGCGGGGCGCAGTGTTAGCGCGTTGTTTTTTGCTTCCAGAGGACCAGGGGTCAAATTCATGGGACTGCAATATATTTACTCCCCCCCCGCTTCAAAGAAGAGGTGGTATATTGTTTTGCTGGATGTCGGTCGGTCTGTCGGTCTGTGTGTCTGTCGGTATGTGTGTCTGTCGGTAGACCAGTTCGATTTCGACCAATAACTTGAGAACGGATTGACCGATTGGCTTGATACTCCACATGTGCATTGGCCTTGGGCAGTACATGAACTATTGATATTGGAGTCACTAGGTCAAAGGTCAAGGTCACTGACACAATAAGTGTGTAAATCGTTTCCGACCAATAACTTGTCAACGAATCGACCGATTGACTTGATTTTCACATGTGCATTGGCCTTGGACAGTAGATGACCCCTATAAAAATTGGGGTTACTAGGCCAAAGGTCAAGGTCACTATAACAATAAGTGTGAAAATCGTTTCCGATCAATAACTCGTTAACCAATTGACCGATTGACTTGATACTTTACATGTGCATTGGCATTGGACAGTAGATGACCCCTATCGAAATTGAGGTCACTAGGTCAAAGGTAAAGGTCACTGTCACAATAAGTGTGAACATCAAGGCCATATTTAGGGGGCATATGTCTCCGAGCGCGGAACTCTTGTTTATTCAACTTTTGTAAAACTGAGGCATACTTTCTAACTACTAAAAAACGATAAGAATATTTCAATCATTATAGAGATGTTAGTAAAATATGTAATGACATTTAAAGAAAATACGCAAATCGATGAAAAAGTTCTTTAAATATTGTCACCGAACAACACATTTGTTTCGCTAAAGAACTACATAAATACGAGTTCCAGACATAGTTTGTTAATATGTTTTATTCTTAACTTAACATGCATAGCATTTTGTAAGTTATCAAGTAAAACATGCATTATACATTATTTGTTGTTTTGTTCAAACAGTATCATAGATTTGTTTGCATTTGCAATGATATATTAATGGTTACGGCATCTTTAACATTTAATAACGTTTTGTTTGTCTTGCATAACCGAAATAGTGTGCTTGGCCAAAGTAAAAAGTGAACGCAACTCACACGTGTATAGTATTGATATTCATGTTTGTTCTTTTTTTTTTTACAAAAGATTGTTTGACTTTGTTATGAATGTAGGAACCTAGTTTCAGCTGCTCGAGAAAACTGTTAAATGTAAATTGCCTGGGAAAGTACGGGTAATCTTAGCTAATAATTATTAAACGTCTTGCAGTGGTTACTTCCCTATCATCGCTTAAAACATTACGTTATTCGAACCGGCATTAGCCGGAAAAGGTCCGTAGATATTGTTAATGGATCAATCCTCACATACGTTTATTTGACCGAAATTGGACTTCCGATGAATCCTACCTGACCGTCTTGTGATCTACTAACTGGCCCAGCCGTCCTAGACACCCGAATATGATAGGAAGAACTCCCGGTTGGAAAACAATTATTAGCGACTTGCGGAACGCATCTCTATCGAACAAATCTTTGTTGTTCTAGCCATCCTATATGTCATTTTAAGTAAACATTAAATAAACGAACCTTAACATCACAGAGTGAAACACTTTAAAAAACGCGTTAGGCAACCTGTTCTTTGTGGTAGGAATTCACATGTGTTTCCTATTATTGGTCATCAACACGTTTCGTACAATAGATTATGTTCAATTGATTAATTTACATTTAGATTTCGCCATTACTTCTGTTATGAACATACAATTACAGTGTCCGAGGTATTTATTAAGACGTACAAAGACTTTTTTATTGCACTACACACCACACAAAGAGAACAGTAAACTCTAATAAATTGTTGCTGCAACAAAGTTTGGCTGCACCATAGGAGTGAAACCTTTTGAATAAATGTCAATTGATGAAGAACAAAGTAATGTTATAGTTCAATGATGAACATTTTTCGTCTGAACCTACAATAACAAATATCATCATTTAGTTTTTGACTTTAACAATAGGACTATCCATATTGTCAGCTAAATGCTGTCACTGATATTAAAGAACCAGATGATATGGTTTGGAGATTCAATACAAACTAAGGGCTTCCAACCAGAAATGCATCAGGATACAAACAAACGAATTGCTTATTTACCCTCGGTATATCTGTTAAATAACTTAGCTGTATTCATAATTTGACATTGAAAACCGAAAAAAAAAAATTAAAATTTGAGAGTAAATCATCAACCGTATTATGTTTCTGTAGATGGTAACTTGTTATCTATGCTTTTTCACGTTTTTGTATAATTAGTTCAAGATATGTTTGTTATTGATTCTACACTGTTTCACTCACGACGTTTTACATTGCATTGTAAGAAAAATAGATTTTAAATATAGCTTTACTCTTGTTATGTATATTGATGTGTTGTTTGTATCGTCCTGCAGTCTATATTTAATTGGTCACCTGCTTTTTGTATAAGACTAACGAAGGAAAACAAGAATTTATCTCCACATAAAATCTCTCGAATTTCCTTTTCCTTTTATTCGTACACTGTGGATATATTGTTCAAATAATGAACACAATATCTTATTTTGGTTGAACACGTTCAAATATGATGGAAAACATTTGACTGGTTTTTAATTCTACACATTAGCAAGGTCGTTAATCTTTCCGTCATAAAAACATGGCTGTTACATCTACAGTACTTACGTAACCGATGCAGTGTTATTACGTCCCTCTTATTCATTTACAACATATTGTAATACCCTGTATTACTGTTTATCCGAATACTATACACGTCCGAAATATGTACACTTAAGAATGCCTTACCTGTTTAACTTTAATAATCCAAATTTCTCTTGTTGTTATCTAGTTTAACAACCATTATCAAATGTTAATTAAATCCAGTTAATGCTTTCTCCATTATTGAATTTCCATTACTTGTATTTTGAATCGCCAGCTTTGAATCGAACGCGGGTTAAATGTTCCAAAATGTCCGCCATTTGCAATGTCGAAGGTCATGACCTAGCAATTTAATACTACGCGAATAATTTATATCTTATCGAAGAAATGTGTTTTCTCAATGTTAATGTGTATGACTTGTTAACTGTTTTATTGTTACAATGTTACTTATACAGCTAGTAGTCCTGTCAGATATTAATGCTGGTGGGAAACTATTTAAAGTATTTTCGCGCAATGCTTTCGCATTGCTTTCACTATGTGTAAGAAGAAATATTATTATTATGCTTGAGAAATGTTATGAAAGAATTGTTTAATTATGCATAATATTTTCTGAGCTTTTAATGGATGTGATGCTTTCTTTTAAGACTTGCAATGCTGTTTATGCAAATGTTGTTAATGTTGCTAAAACCGTTTTACGCAGTTAAATACTTTCATGAAAGTCTGGCTTTGATTGGTCGTGAGCAACGCCCAGCCTCAGCAACTGCTTATAAATAGAGCTGTGGTTGATGATGAAGTCAGTCGTTACTCACTAGTCAGTCGTTACTTGACTCAGTATAGTCACTCATTACTTGAGTCACGAGAACCCATTTAAGATGTCAAAAGCCAACAAAGGTAAACACTAAAATATACGACTCACTTACCTACGTTTAATCTACATTTGTACTTCATAGTTCTAACTGACGTTTTGAATCTGCATTAAATACTATTTAGAATAACTATAAAGAGTGACGACTGATTCCATCGCCTTATTAAATCTGAACTGCTGTTCAAATAGTTAATATCATACTTGTTGTTCAATTAACCACTTATAGTACTGTTTATATGGCAAACGTTAAGCTTCTGCCCTAATAAATAAATAGTTACAGAAACCATCATGACTTCTTTTTAATGCGTTGAGTTCTGAATACATAAAATGCAACATCATCGATTCCGCTCGGCTTACAATTTTGGTGTCAGAAGTGGGATACGGATAGATTTTTAGCATCTGTCCACGGCTCACACCTTGCATTTTTTTCTCTGTCATATAATAAGTGAACAACAGTAATTAAATAATAGTTTATTGACAATAAGATTAATAACCTTCTGGTCTCTCAAGACACAATACAATTTTTTTATCATGGCCTCTTCGCCAGATCCCGATATATCTTTTGATATTTTAACGAACACATGAGTCCGCACACGAGGAGTCTTTACTAAGGGAAAATGATACAAATGAATGCAGACCGATATTTCGACGTGAATGCAGGGGTGATCAACCAATAATCACGGGCATCGTGCATGAAAGCACTCCGTATACCGGAAGTGTAGAGACCCGCGACGCGTCAAATAACAACAGGCACGCAGCGCAACAGAACGCCCCCTATACCAGAGACACTCCTGTCACATATCAAAATGATAGACGATTTGGGCACGGCGACAATGTTCCACACGCCTACATGTCATCATCACACCACATGCACGTTAAACCAGACACTTACGAAGGCTCTGGCCCCTTTGAGTCTTACGTGTCACACTTTGAGGACTGCGCTGAATTGAGTGGGTGGGACATGCGAACTAAAGTGTTGATGCTTTCCTCCAGTTTACGTGGCACTGCCAGAACGTATTACATGTCTCTCCCAGAACAGGAACGCCGCGATTACCGCATATTGTCTTCACGACTTAACAATAGATTTGGCACCGCAGGAAAACATCAATATATGTGGTTAACAAAATTCGAGGAACGCAGGCGTGTGAAAGACGAGAGCATTTCGTCGCTAGCACATGATATACGTCAGCTCGCACAAAAAGCATACAGTGAATTTGATCACCGCTCACAAGAGCAGTTAGCGTTACACCAACTGTACAAGCTGATCCCCAATGACATGAAATGCAGATGCATTGACCGTAACTGCACTAACATAATTGAGGCCGTAGCCGTCATTGAGCGCTACGAGTCCATCCTCGGAACGTCAACAACTAATATTAGGGCATGCAATGTTGACACTAGTGTCGAATCGGCGTTAAAACAAATAACCGATAGACTTAGCAACCTCGAGTCCCGCAACTCTCCACAATCAGTACCAAAGAAGTGTTATGGGTGCAATTCTACTGAACACTTCTGGAAATCGTGCCCACAAAACATGAATCACACAAGACGCCAAAGCCCACATTTTAGACACCCATCTGGTCGACCACAGCCGCAGTCTAGACCACAGAACAATCATATGAACATGTCATATAACACCAACCGATCGCACTACGGGGGTCCATATCCGCATGTTCATCAACACGGACGGCAACAGAATGCCCAACCGCCACAAGAATACGTGAATGAGCGACTGCTACATGCAAATCGTTCGCGCAATGAAGACCGACGAGACTCCAACGTCCCGAGCACCAACACCATTGATACCCACACTTACACAAGGAATGCCACTCCCAACGACCAGGAAAACTAGTTGCCGTCGGCTCCACGGGCCAGGAGTCGACGAAGTCATTTCGACGGCCTAAAGATAATATTCCTTCCGATGATGTGCACACTGCAAGATCGGGATCTCAATTCAACAAACTTGACAACGGATTTTACCTGACGACTCATGTTGGGTCGGTGGAAATCAACTTTTTAATAGATTGTGGTGCTACAACTTCTCTCTTGTCTGAGAAAAGCTTAAAGAAATTTGATCCTAAGAACATTTTTCACGTCCGTCCCCAATTAAACGTGCTTAAGACAGTAAACGGTGAGGCCATGAGAGTTGTTGGAAATGTTGATCTATTAGTTCCTATAGGAAACGAGTGTTTTGATGTGTCATTTGTGGTCTGTGACATAGAGGCTGATGGGATATTAGGTCAAGATTTTCTGAGGGCTAATGTTGATAGCATCAACTACAAACGTTCATGTCTCATGATGGGTGGTGATGTAGTACCATTGTGGACTGGTGGTCAGGCTTTGCATATCTGTAGAGTGGAATTACAGCAAACAGTTGAGATTCCTGCGAACAGCACGATGATGGTTCCTATTAAAATTCCACAAAAAGAGCATTTATCCGAGCTTGGTTTGGTTGAACCATCTTTTCATTTGATGGCTACAAAAGAGATAAGCTTGATGGGTGGTGTTGTGAGCATCTCTTCTGATCCAGTAATGACTGTACTTAACTATGGCAATTCATCTGTCAGACTGTATAAAAATACAAACCTGGGGACATGTGAGTCTTATTTTGAACCTCCTATGCAGCCTATTGAGAGGGTTGCCTGTGTCCAAGAACAACATAATGAAGAATTTTTGCCAGACCATCTTGTTGACCTCTATGAGAGGAGCTCTCAGCACTTAAATGATCAGGAAAAATCCGAATTTGTTGATCTTCTGTGTAAATATCAAAACGTATTTTCTCAGTCATCAGAGGATATTGGCCTCACTAATCTGGTCAAGCATAGAATTAACACAGGTGATGCCGTCCCAATCAGACAACCACCTAGGCGTCTTCCTTTTGGCAAGAGGGCCATAGAAAAACAAGAAATTGAGACAATGCTTGACAGAGGCGTCATTGAACAATCCTCTAGCCCATGGGCATCGCCTATCGTATTGGTCACAAAGAAAGATGGCAGTTGTAGGTTCTGTGTTGACTATCGCAAACTCAATGAAGTCACCATAAAGGATGCCTATCCTCTACCTCGTGTTGACGACTGCATTGATGCCCTCTCTGGTTCTCGTTTCTTCTCCTCATTAGATCTTAACTCAGGATATTGGCAGGTGGCTATGGATGAGAAAGATAAAGAGAAAACTGCTTTCACAACCACAATGGGATTGTATCAATTTACATTAATGTCGTTTGGTCTGGTAAATGCCCCGGCTACTTTTGAGCGCCTCATGGAAAATGTTCTGAGGGGTTTGCAATGGGTTGAATGCTTATTGTATATGGACGATATCATTGTCCCATCCAAGTCAGTCCATCAGGGCCTTGAGCGACTGGAAAACATCTTTCAACGGCTCAAAAATGCAGGCTTGAAATGTAAACCCTCAAAATGTATCTTTTTTCAGAAGCAAGTTAAATTTCTTGGGCACTTAGTTTCGGAAGAAGGTGTTGCCACCGATCCAGCAAAGATATCAGCTGTGAGAGATTGGTCAACTCCAAGAAATGTCAAGGAGGTCAAATCTTTTCTTGGACTATGCTCATACTACCGTCGATTTGTGTCTGGTTTTGCACAAATTGCAAGGCCCCTGCATAAAATATCTGACAAGGGTACTGCTTTTCATTGGACTGAGGAATGCGAGCGTGCTTTTCAGCACCNCAAGAGCAATCTATTATAAGCCTAGTTTGTGATTTTTTTTGGTTAAATGCAGAGCTGTCTTGTGACTCCGATCAATATCAGAAAATAGCGGAAACATGTAAATATATAAATACACGTTTTTCTTGTGTGACTGGAATTTCATTTAAAACTGTACCGACAGAACCTATTTTCAAGCGATTATTACATAGACATAAGATATATTTTTGTTTACATGACACAGATGCTTTAATGATTGCTATTTAGTTGCAATATTTTATAAATATATGTAAACAGATGTTAAATTACGCATGCCTGCTGTGATCATTTATATTAAAATAAATGCAACAAACCCGTGTATTATATTCCGCCTATCTTTCCACATACATCACATCGACTTGACAGATTGCCTTCGCAGCAATCAATTAAAGGCTTACATTGTCAGCTTCCTGAATTGTAATATGTGCGTCACGTGATACGCGGTAGTACTTCTAAAGCTGTTCTGATTGGTTGCAATATGTTAAGTCATAAATATAAATATGGAAATGCTTGGTGAGTTAAAACAAAATGCACACAAATGATTATGGGACATTTGTTGATATAAGTAAACACGTACATACAATCCGAAGATGACGCACTTCTGATCACTTGAACGTTTGATTGTGTTTCGATTACAAGAGTTCAGTTCATGACCTGGTTTTGGGCTACTTTGTTAGTGTATATCAAGTGTATATCAAACGCATTCAACACTTGAACGACTGATGGGCTTGTCTTCACAGACATTCGTAAAACAATCTTAACTTAAGTTGTAGTTTAAGGAACAATATATATATATTTGCTATAAAGCCATTGTAATAAATAACCAGATACGGATACAAAGGTTTTTAAATGAGATTAAGACAGTTCAGTAAAGTTCGCCTTAAGTGTTTTGTAAAACGAGCATCAAGCAGTTAATTTTACCACGAAAATAATCGAAGACAAAGTATATTTAACGAGTAAATTGTTATTCAAAAACCACAACAAATGACCAGCAAAATATTCAATATCCCCATCTAATGTAGATAGGTATTTTGTTTATTGATTTACATACCAAAAGAGTTCTTTAACCAATGCATTCTTTTTAATATTTCACAGTGAACATCCAATTCGTCTACTGTGTTTTATGTTCAAGCAATATCACAGATTAGTTTTAATTGGCAATGATATATTTATGGTAACGATAACTTTCACTCATTATAACATTTTCTTTTTCTTTCTTAACCGACCTATTGTGCTCGCATTTTGCCATAGTAAAACGTGGACGCAACTCACACGTGCATATGTTTAATATTCTAGCTTGCTCTATTGTTTGTTCAAACGATTGTTTCAGATTGTTAGGAATGTTTGGAATTCTTTGATATTTATTTCATGTAAATGTGTGCTTTCTACCGTATCGTTTTTATTGTTTGTCATTTTTAGATCTTTCCACAATAATATTAGTTTTACTTTCCTTATAAACAGTTGATGTTAACACAACTAATGTTCGTTATACCGCATGCGATCACCATATATTACTTGCGTATTATGAATATGTTGATAATAAGTTTCAAATAAATGACACGTATTCTTTTATAATCGACACTTCATTTATACTGATTGTTATAATTGTGAAGTTTTTTTCCGAAAGGGAGTTTGAACTAGTATGATGCATGTATTTTAAAGTTGTCAATGAATGACAGTGCAGTGGCACTGTTGTTAAAACAAACAAACAATACTAAATGTCACCGATAGAAGACCATGTTCTGATAACAGCAGTAGATCCACGGTCCAAGCAATGGCATGGGACGGGATAAAGTTATCAAATCAGACACGAAATAGAACATCTCGATGTACTAAAGGCGTTGTTCTTGGCCTAATTGTTTCACGTAGTTGTAGTTTAAATGCCATGTACTGTACATTTTTACGAGACAAAGCATGCAAAGCATTAATGTATGTATTTAAAAGCGTTCACAATATATTCAGAGAAAATGTGTAACAATATTCTGTGATGATACATCTTCTAAACAGAACTGAAGCATTTTTTCCAGTCAAGAAATGTTTATATTACCAAAATCACGACTGAACAGATTGAGAAACTTTTCAAACATTCCATAACATACAGAAAGAACATTTAACAGTCAAAGCTTGTAAAAAAATGCTGTGTATCTAAGTCGAAATATACCCAAAAGTAATGAAGACTCTAAGTGAAAGATAGCCATTCAAGGGCGCCTTTTCTGATTCATGGGGTCGATATGACCTTTAACAGATAATTGTGTGGAGATAAGAACACGTGTACTCAAGCAGTATCGCCTTGCATAATTCCATAGTGTTCAGTTCATGCATTGTTCTTAACATGGCTGGGAGTTGGATAAAATGTATTTGTGTTCCATTTTTTATACTTGGTAAGGATCCATTATACAAATACTTATATACATATATAAATATATAAATATATATACTATATATATATAAACCTTATAATGGTTGATATAATAATATAAATATATTCAGAAATGTACAAAATACTGGAAAATAGTTTCCTGTTAATTATTTATACTAGTGGTTTTACGCAGAGATTGGAATTTCGAGATAGAATGAACATAGATCGTTTTTTTGTGGTACACTCACTGATTTGCTTAGAAAACGTTTATGTTAATTGTTCAAACCATTTTATTGCCGTGCTTAATAGTTACACCCATAGAAGTTATATTCTGTATAACACATCTAAGAATAGGCCACGTTCTTGCTGAATTAACAATAAAGTTGAATATATCGGACGTTAGAATTATTACTCACGAAATTAAGCTACGTGACAGAAAACATATTCTCTTCAAAAACGATTGTAAACATTCTACAAGTGTTACTTATTGTGTTGTCGCACATGTATTTCCCAATTGAATCTACCATTCAAGTATAAAATCACACACTTCACGAACACGTTATATGAATATAATTGAGATGATAACATGTAGGGGAGCGCATAATTATACTCGGATATTGCCAATAACATAAGTACATTGAATGTATAAACATAGGTCAACTTAAACAAATAGCAGCTGAATAAAAATAAGACTGCTTGACCCACATCATGCGAAAATGGTTCGTATGTCATATGCGACCAGCTAACTCCAGACCAGATTACGCAATCGCGCAGTCTGATCGAGAGCTATAAAATCACGCAAGGTTTCGTGGTCTCATAAGTGGATATTGTAGCTCCTGTACAGTTTACGCGAATCAGGCTGGTATGGAGCTACTCTTGTCGCAATTTGGTATAAGACCCATGTTTGCATGACCCGTGCAATGTACATTTACGAATATTGTGTCCAAATCAATGACCTACTATGCATCCCTTGCCAAGTGACGGAAATCTTTATGATAAAAAAAAACTGATAGAAAGTTTAATAAACTGTCCATATTGACAACGAAGCTTTTATATGAGCCGTTTTCTTGGAAATATATAGATATAGAATAATGCTTATTATTATTTGTATAATGATAATACTTATACTAATACTAACAATAATACTAATACTGATACTAATACAACAATAAGTATAATACATATGACGATGCTATTGCTGCTGATGATGATGTTTATGAGGATGCTGCTACTGAGGATGATGATGATGATGATGATGACGCCGTCGCCGACTACGTCAACTTCATCGACGCCGATGACGACGATGATGATGATGATGACGATGATGCGTTAAGCAAACTGTTTAAAATAAATTTAGCCATCGTGGTAGACACACTGCACTTCATTTCATTGTTTGACCTTTTGAATCAGTATTTTAAAGCTTTAAGCGCTTTTATTTATTGCAGCCATCATGACAACCATGGTGGCCGGTTTGAGGCTGAACAAACGGACCGGAAAACTGACAGTCGAGGTGTTGATTGTGGCGGACTACAGTATCTTTGAAAGGTATTTTATGTATTTCCTTTTCATAATTAAATAGCACATAGTTTCTCAGATTCTTCTATGATCACTTTGTCGTGTATACCATTGTAAAAATAACAACTTTTATAGGAAATGATATCACAGAAATAAACAGACTTTAAGCGTTACGATTTTTTTCAGTATATAACCCTGTATTTCTACCCCCCCCCCCCCTTNATTTTTACGAGACAAAGCATGCAAAGCATTAATTTATGTATTTAAAAGCGTTCACAATATATTCAGAAAAAATGTGTAACAATATTCTGTGATGATACATCTTCTAAACAGAACTGAAGCATTTTTTTCCAGTCAAGAAATGTTTATGTTACCACAACCACGACTGAAAAGATTGAGAAACTTTTCAAACATTCCATAACATACAGAAAGAACATTTAACAGTCAAAGCTTGTAAAAAATTGCTGTGTATTTAAGTCGAAATATACCCAAAAGTAATGAAGACTCTAAGTGAAAGATAGCCATTCAATGGCGCCTTTTCTGATTCATGGGGTCGATATGACCTTTAACAGATAATTGTGTGGAGATAAGAACACGTGTACTCAAGCAGTATCGCCTTGCATAATTCCATAGTGTTCAGTTCATGCATTGTTCTTAACATGGCTGGGAGTTGGATAAAATGTATTTGTGTTCCATTTTTTATACTTGGTAAGGATCCATTATACAAATACTTATATACATATATAAATATATAAATATATATACTATATATATATAAACCTTATAATGGTTGATATAATAATATAAATATATTCAGAAATGTACAAAATACTGGAAAATAGTTTCCTGTTAATTATTTATACTAGTGGTTTTACGCAGAGATTGGAATTTCGAGATAGAATGAACATAGATCGTTTTTTTGTGGTACACTCACTGATTTGCTTAGAAAACGTTTATGTTAATTGTTCAAACCATTTTATTGCCGTGCTTAATAGTTACACCCATAGAAGTTATATTCTGTATAACACATCTAAGAATAGGCCACGTTCTTGCTGAATTAACAATAAAGTTGAATATATCGGACGTTAGAATTATTACTCACGAAATTAAGCTACGTGACAGAAAACATATTCTCTTCAAAAACGATTGTAAACATTCTACAAGTGTTACTTATTGTGTTGTCGCACATGTATTTCCCAATTGAATCTACCATTCAAGTATAAAATCACACACTTCACGAACACGTTATATGAATATAATTGAGATGATAACATGTAGGGGAGCGCATAATTATACTCGGATATTGCCAATAACATAAGTACATTGAATGTATAAACATAGGTCAACTTAAACAAATAGCAGCTGAATAAAAATAAGACTGCTTGACCCACATCATGCGAAAATGGTTCGTATGTCATATGCGACCAGCTAACTCCAGACCAGATTACGCAATCGCGCAGTCTGATCGAGAGCTATAAAATCACGCAAGGTTTCGTGGTCTCATAAGTGGATATTGTAGCTCCTGTACAGTTTACGCGAATCAGGCTGGTATGGAGCTACTCTTGTCGCAATTTGGTATAAGACCCATGTTTGCATGACCCGTGCAATGTACATTTACGAATATTGTGTCCAAATCAATGACCTACTATGCATCCCTTGCCAAGTGACGGAAATCTTTATGATAAAAAAAAACTGATAGAAAGTTTAATAAACTGTCCATATTGACAACGAAGCTTTTATATGAGCCGTTTTCTTGGAAATATATAGATATAGAATAATGCTTATTATTATTTGTATAATGATAATACTTATACTAATACTAACAATAATACTAATACTGATACTAATACAACAATAAGTATAATACATATGACGATGCTATTGCTGCTGATGATGATGTTTATGAGGATGCTGCTACTGAGGATGATGATGATGATGATGATGACGCCGTCGCCGACTACGTCAACTTCATCGACGCCGATGACGACGATGATGATGATGATGACGATGATGCGTTAAGCAAACTGTTTAAAATAAATTTAGCCATCGTGGTAGACACACTGCACTTCATTTCATTGTTTGACCTTTTGAATCAGTATTTTAAAGCTTTAAGCGCTTTTATTTATTGCAGCCATCATGACAACCATGGTGGCCGGTTTGAGGCTGAACAAACGGACCGGAAAACTGACAGTCGAGGTGTTGATTGTGGCGGACTACAGTATCTTTGAAAGGTATTTTATGTATTTCCTTTTCATAATTAAATAGCACATAGTTTCTCAGATTCTTCTATGATCACTTTGTCGTGTATACCATTGTAAAAATAACAACTTTTATAGGAAATGATATCACAGAAATAAACAGACTTTAAGCGTTACGATTTTTTTCAGTATATAACCCTGTATTTCTACCCCCCCCCCCCTTATTATTACAGTCGGTAAACAAACTATCGAATGCATGTTAGCTTCATCAGTTCGCTAATTTTAGCATATGTTTGCGCGATCGTCATTTTCGAAAACGCCATTCACTTTGAAGTGACGTCATACACATAATGGCGTTTGAATACTAACTAAGAGAAAAAAACATGCCGTTTACATGATTTGTGAGCATTATCATACTTTGAATATACAAAAATAGCGAATGTATTTACAACATATTATGTTCTTAAATAGTTCCGAACAAAACGTAATATTGGAAATAGTTCCGAACAAAACTTAATATGGGAAATAGTTCCGAACATAACTTAATATGGGAAATAGTTCCGAACAAAACGTAATGGGAACAGCACTTAATATGAGAAATAGTTTCCAACAAAACGTAATATGGGAAATAATTCCGAACAAATGGTAATATGGGAAATAGTTCCGAACAAAAAGTTTTACGGGAAATAGTTCCGAAACAAAACGTTAGATGGGAAATACTTCCGACCAAAACGTAATATGGGAGAACAATCTCCATGTAAGCGCGTACTTGCGAAATTGTCATTCTTTTCCGAAAAGAAGCAACTTTTTTGTAACACTATATACGCGTGCGCATTTGGTGGTTTCCTCGATGACATGCATCAAATATTTTATCACGTGACATTATTTTATTTGAAGATGGTACAACGAATCCGATTCGTCTCTTCCACACGCAGTGCGGGTCAATCAATCCATTTCCGGTGTCAAACAATACATCGGGGCGCTCGTGCATTCCGTGAGTTTCTTATGCACGGGTCTGACTAAAAAGCGACACTATATTTAACCTGCTATTTTTTTTCCTTATAAGTTAATAATTTGATAAGCTTGTAATAATTTGCCCTGACATGTTATAGTATTCGAAACCGTATGAATTATAGGGTAAAAACATTAAATCAAGGGCTTTGATATTTTATACAATGTAAAAACAGTCAAGGTTCAAGAGTAAAAAACAATACGTCAACTGTCGGACTCACAAATAATAAATAAACCGAATGTTCAAACTTTTTTCACGATATTGGTCAAATAAGGAGAAGATCTACACATGCAACCAAAGTTATTTAAAATAAAGCAACATTTTGTACACTATGAAATATATGGTTTCAATTATGTCATACAATTGTTGTCAGATATGACAAAATGCTTGACATGTTTCATATTGTCTAATGTCGTAAACATATTTCAGAGTAAACACGTGTATAAAACGCTAGAGGAAAGCAACATCTTCATAGGACTGGAATTAGTCGAGATTCTTGTCCAAACGGTACGTGGTTCAATTCATACGAACTACAGTATTGAATCAGAATGGACGAGTGTCTCCGATTTTTTTCATACGCTATTTGTAAAATGTAAATTGCAATAAAATTGGTAACAATCTCACCGATTCGGCCCGAATATGCGTGTGTTATAATAATTACAAGCTCGCATAAGAAATTCTCACTATACAATCAAATGATCATAATGTTTTTGCTATGTACATTGATGGTTGCACGTGCAATGTCGTTTCAAATATCTTAACATCATAACATGTGACTGTATCCATTTAAAAAGATGCTCACTATATGAAATTTCATAATTTGCAAAGTTACGTTGAATAGGCACCGACTATAGGTCCCCGCTAAATTAAATTATTTCTTTTTGCAAGTGTGATTCGTTCGTAAATATTAGAAACTGACATATAATAAATGTTGCCAATTATTTTATTGGTTAGTTAAAATGTAAATACAGGTTTTCGCAGTGTGTTGTTTCAAATACAATA
>VMBQ01013050.1:4148-16478 GCA_007657795.1 Dreissena rostriformis
GGGGACAGTCAGAAATGACCAAGGCAGACATCGCTGACTACCAAGGCCTGTGGTTTAATCAAAGAGATCATAGCCACAGTTCATCATGTATCTATGGACATAAGTCCACAGGTAAGTAATGAAACCTACCATTCACAAATTAGTACAGGAAAGAAATAATAGTTATATCATTAAAAAAAACTTTGACAAATCAATCATTTAAGTTATAAATAAACAAAATACAAAATCTGTACAGTAACTGTTAAAAGAACTTAAATTCTTGGTAAGGAAATATATAATCTGAGATTTATAATTATATGAATAACTTCCCTTGAAAATAATCGTTTTTTAACAAATCTCTATTTTAAGTAGCAAATAATTATAAGTGACTGTAGATTCACAGGTAACCTTAAAGTAAAGATACTTGTTTGCCCAAAAGTATCATTGTGTGCTTGGCTTGACCATAAAATGTCATTTTGATTATGCTTCAGTTGTATGGTTTAATATATAAAATTTCAATATATCTTTTGGCAGGTTTAGAAATAATCTCCCTTTTTAAAGCTAATTACTTCCCTTGATTTTTTTGTTTGACCTTTGACCTTGAAGGATGACCTTGACCTTGAACTTTAACCACTCAAACTGTGCAGCTTCATGAGATACACATGCATACCAAATATCAAGTTGCTCTCTTCAATATTGCAAAAGTTATGACAAACGTTAAAGTTTTCGGACGGACACACAGACGGACGGACAGACCGACTGACAGTTCAACTGCTATATGCCACCCTACCGGGATCATAATAAAACTGCCAGCGTACCAGTAAGGAAGGTCATGTATCCCTTCTTAAACACGTTCATGGCCACCTTCTTATCAGTGGCCTCCTTGCTCACATATCCATCGAACTGTCTCAGGGGGTCACCAGCCACTATCTTCCCCACCAACTCTCCTGGCTCACCTTCAAATCAAAGCACTGTTACGCTGTTTATAATATATATATATCTTTTTTTCAACTCAAGTAACAACCTATTACCCTAAGCAACAATATTTTTCACTGGTTAACTAAAAGCACTATCACCCTTATAAAATACATTTATTTTTAATTTCATACTTCAGTGTGGCCATACCACGTGGTTCGTGACGTCATTTTGGCTAGCATGTCAAGTAAAAAAATGTAAACATTGCCTCCGCTTAGAAACTTCAAATCCACGTAAGTATCTTATTATTTACTCTTTTTTGACGAAATAAAGCGCAGGCTAAGAGTAAAGTTGAGCACTTCTCTCGGTTATATAAATATCTGACACCAGATGAGTAGTTTTGTATATCATTCGAGGCAAATTCCTAGATGTTACGTTACAAAAATTATTAATTTCTATGATCACTCGTTTTGACACATACTTATAACTACAAAGCTTATATGATATTTATTTTGAAACATTCATAGAGACAATTTCACTATAAGCAATTGAAACGGATTTCCTAAATAAAAACAAAAATGCTAATTTTTAATGCCTGAATTGCATTCTGTAATGAATAAACTTCAATAATCGTTATAGTATTTGTGAATGTTAATACATTTCCCTACCGCAATTTATCAAATAAATCACGCACATACACGGATATATGTTATAATTGAAAAATATTTTATTGAATAAGTCAATGAACCTACCATACTAAAATAGTTGGCATAGAAATTTGTTTATTTGCAAACATATTATCCAGCATATGAACTGCACCCCTTCGCAAGTTTTCGACAGAAATCGATTTATAGCTCTTTTTATATTACCAATATACTTTTTTGCCGTCGTTGCGCTTGAATAAAACCTACTACTTCTAGATGGCCGAAATTTGACAAACATATTCACGAGCAAAGTGATTTCACTAGACCAAGGGCCCGCTTGCGCACAGACTTGTTTGCGTCTGTATATAAATATATTTATAAAATATTAGTGTTGCTTCCATTCGAAATCCAACAAAGGCCTTCGTACTTGACATAATGTATGGCCGACGTTTTCTAAAGAATCCTAGCTGTGATAATTGTATTGTGTATGGACAAAGAATCTGTTTAATCGAATTCATGAAGTAACAATAAAGAAAACCCCAAATTCACACGCACACACAATAAGAACATTAAATAAAATAAAACTACCTACTCATAGTTGGCAACATAAACCACAGATTGATTGAAAACTGAACATGCTTATCACTGACTTAGTTTCAGTCAGAGCGTGTATATTAACGTTAGTTTCGTAAGAAATTTCTAGTTTGCGTATTACACATGAAGTATAGAATTAAGTGTTGACAGTTAAGTGATGTGCATGTAACATAAAGCGGTTTGTTGATAAAATGGAAGATAACTGATAGACACGATATAAAATACAGTTAAAATTAGAAACGTTTAATTACGAATAAAGAATATTGAACGATATTTCATATACGAATTAACAATATATGATTAGATATAACAGTATATAATGAGTTGAATAAGGACAACAAATTTGACATCTACACCCCTTCATACAGGTAATCTGATAATTGTGCGTAAACATGTTATCTCCCTCAATTTTGTTTTTTAAATAAATTAAGTTGGGATAGTGAAGACTTACTTCAAGAAGGACATATATCTGTGAACGATTACACGAATAATGTGTTTGACTTTGCGAAAAACAAATTACCAACATTTAACACGTTCAGTTTACTTAGTTTCTAACATGAAGTATTTGATATTAAAACCATTATCCGTGCATAATCCTGTCTGCAATGACCACAAAGTGGTTCCTCACATTCTCAACAATACACAACTCCCCCTAGTTCGACTTTCTTTACCAAACAGGGTCCGCATAAGTATTGTTTGTCAGACATTGTTCATGCACGTTGAAATAAAATCACCTTGACGTTCGTATATTATAAATCGAAAGTAGGGGAAAATACCTGACGTTTACACACCTTTCATTATATTGATTAGCTTGTATCATTATTGTCTACATATCGAGCACAGTCGATATAACTCACTTCCAAAAAATGCACATGTCTGTGAACAATCAAATGGGTCAAATGTATGACTTTGATAACATACATACACATCGATTCAAACTTCCAGGTGACAGTGTTTCTAAGAAAACGTGTTTGATAATAATTATCAGCGAGAACTTGTATATACACTTACATTAAACTTGCAGTAAATACCAAACATACAATGTAGAATAGAAAAAGTAATGTTCCTTAACAAAATATGCATCTTTCGATAGAATGTGTGCAGGCAAAGGTTGGAAAATACACATGTCCTTCATTTATTTTTTACTGCATAGCATTAACATTTTAATGAGACACACACATCCAAATATCATACCAGTTATCGGGTTATAAATGTAATATAATTTACATAAAGAAAATACATTAACGTTTTAAATTGATTAAGAATACACAGCTTCACGTACATGCAATTTGAAATAAACATTAAAGTTTATAAGTTCGAGATACAATGGCTTTAATTAACCTTTGCAATTATTTTGAATGTTGATTGTACGTATCAGCATTCATAGTGATCAAGCAAATGTATAAATTCGCAGATATGGAGTTTCGTATAGGTCATACGCGCCACGCAAAGCAATTTTATCAAACGTGTTATTGAAACATATACCAAGCGGATATTGTATTTCATTCCCTAAAGGGAAAGATCTGATCAATTGTCCACTAGGACTGATTTGATGTATGTTAAGAAAAAAGGATGTCACATACACATAACCTCAAGGATCCACGGCAATTTGTTGTGTGCCAACTAGATCTTCATTCTTATATTCAAATACTTGTTCTCCATTCAAGTTCAATGCCATTATTTTTTTGATTGAACCATTTGACATTATTAACACGAGATTATGCGCATTAAAATTACAACAACTTAATGCATATTGTGCACACGCTTTTATTTCTGAACTTAAACGGATTTCACGAAGCAACGTTCCGTCATTATTAAGAAGATCGATCTGCCCATTGCTATTTGACATACATATGTACTGGTTTTGTGGGGGCATTTCTAGTAACATCGCTATATGGGACTCTTGTTTTGAGTTATGTTACAACTGTACATTTCCGTAACGTAGTTGTGCAAATGCAATTTTGACAACATTTGGCCAAGTAATCACCATGTCCGTCGGACCTGTCTTAGAAACTGACCCAGGTGTATAGTTGCAATTGAATTTTGATGTTACAAAATCACTATTTTCCTCAATCACTAGTAACGCTCTTTCACTGGGTATAGATTAAGTAAACGTTCAAACCTGCAGATAAGTATCGACAAATCCACAACCGCTTACAGCAATTTTTTCAAACGTGCTATTGAAACATAAACCGTATGATAACCGTTTTCCATTCCTTAACAGAAGAGATCTAATGTACTGTCCACTAGCACTGATTTGATGGATGTTGCCATCATAGGATGTCACATACACATTTCCGCTAGGATCAACGGCTATTTGACGTGGGCCAACAAGCTATGGGTGCTTATTTTCAAATACTTTTTCTCCATTTAAGTTCAACGCCATTATTCTGTTTTTAGAGCCATTTGAAACTATTAACGTGAGGTTAAACGCATTAAAATTACACAAACTAAAAACAGAATGTACACACTCTTCTATGTCTGATCTTAAACCGATCTCCCGCAGCAACGTTCCTTCATTATTAAGAAGGTCTAATTGCCCATTTGTCGACGACATACAAATGTACTGGTTAAGTGAGGCATGTCTAGTAACATCGTGATACGGGACTCTCGTTTTGAGTTCTGTAACAACGTTCACATTTCCATAACATAGTTGTGCAAAAGCAATTGTGCGAGCAGTTGGCAAAAAAATCACCATGTCCGACGGACCTGTCTTAGAAACTGACCAAGGCGTAAATACACAGTTGAATCGCTGTCTTTCGCAATCACTAGAAACGCATTAACTCCGCGTAAAGATATTACAATGTTCTTATCTATCCATATGCATAAAAAAAGGTTCGAGACGTTTTGTCTTGTCAAACATGGGTAAAATACCTAGATCTATAGTAGATTGTAGCTGCGGAATTCGCTCCTTATATGGTTTATACTGAAAGTTATCGGTATCGGAACCTGTCTTGCTTACATCACAACTGAAGTTTTAAATTTGCAAGGAATTCTTAATTTCCATCAGTAAACTATCAAAACTGGTATCCCCAACACATTTAAAGCTAGATTCGCTTATACTTTTCTCCAATGCACCTAAGGTTGATTTCATACGACATACCGACACCTTTTCAAGCTGTCGATGCAGGAGAAGAAAGTGTTAATCAGTTCCAAATTTTCAACGTGTTCAATATAAGTTGACTGTTGTTTGATGCCATTTAAAAACTGACGTGTTTTTTCGTTGTTGGTTTTTATTTTGTCTTCTATCAACTTCTTTTTATAAGCAATAGCTGATTTAACAATTTATTCTCAAGTTGCGCATACATGGATAAGAGTTTCTGTTTTATAGTCTGAAGTGATGACAACGCTTCACTCGAAATTTCAGATACCAATTCTTCGTATTTGTGTTCATGTTCTAAAAGACTCTCGCCTCGCTGTTGCAAGTCATGTTACACTGTCTTCAATCCAGTACAATCCACTTTTATGTCCCGCAAAATATCAGACAGTACAATCACTTCCCGCACTTTCTGTGATCAGCCATTGCACACCTTTTACAGAATGTGGTATCATGGTCTTTACACAAGTAAACCACTTCTTTTTCGTGATTCGGGCAGACAATCAATCTTTGCAGAAATTTCTCTATCTCCTGTGGAGGTACATCCGCAGGGTCACACATCTTGTGGCGTTTTAAAGCCTTTATCCTCCCATGATCCTCTTACCACTGATCACAAAGTGGTTCCTCACATTCCCGACAGTACACAACGCCCTCTATTTCGCCTTTCTCCCTTAAACAAGGGCCGCATAAGTACTTTTGGACAGACATTGTTCGTACACTACGAAACACAATCTGCTCCGCGTATGTTTATTGTTAAATCACCAGTAGGTAGGCGTATACATACCTAAAAGTATATCGTTAGACTTTGACCAGTATTGTGTAGATGTAGAGCACAATCGCTGTACACATTCAGCATAGGAAGATAAATATCGCTTGAACTCTTTAGATCTTCTATATTGGTTATATCCCCTGTTATAATTTGTAACTATGTATATGATTGTACACCTGAAATATATGCTGTTGCTGCACATCGCAATTCACACGCGATAACAAACTTCTCTGCCTTATTTTAAGATGTGATTCTTTAAGGTTGTATCTACGATTGTAATCTCAACACTTCATGTTCGCATATTTCTACACACATATATGGACGAGGGAAGTGAAACAATAAACGGAAGATCAGTTGTATGTACCATACCCCTACAGTTGTTTTGTTAAATGATATAAGTCATGCCAAAAATATCATTAACGCTTAAAAGATACTGATATATTTACTCGAACTTGTTAGAGAAAAAAAACAATGTGTCCATGGGCATCGGTAAGGAATATTGGAGATTTCCCCCACATAAGCATTGCTCATGTACAAAAATGTTTTGTCGGCTTGAAATCAAAGCATCTTTTAAATGTTATCAAGCTCTATTTTTTCTAAGTTTGCTTTTATATCAGTTCTTCTGAACTGTTAACATATTTTGTATTTATAATCTTTATCTGTTATGAAAAATGCATTAGACAGTTAAACAATATGTATTTTTAAGTTTTGTGTACAACTCCACTGGGGACCATGATGCAATGAAGGAGCCAAGCAAAGCTTTATTATCAGGTTTAGAAGGACACTTGCAAAATATATGACAGGCGGTATTCGGAACGAGTACATATTGAATGTATTGTCTTAAGGAACAGAGGTTACGAGTTTAAACGGCTTTCTTAAAACGTTGTTGGCGAATCCCAGATAACCGAAGTATTACTATCTGGAAAACTTACGTCAAACAATACGTACATTTCAAATAATTCATGTATATTTTTTGTATTTAAGAATATTTCATTTGTTAATCTGTTTGCTATTTTGTCGAACATTCATTTTACTACTATATGTTGCATATCGAAGGTATACAATGTTTTCTTTTCAATTGTCATCTTGTCATAATTACGGGGACACCATGTCATAGGAAGGTTTTAATTCTATTAGTGAGCTATAGGTTCAGATTTGGTATATTTATATGATCGACTTATTTAGCGACGTCGTCATAATGTACTTAAAAATAGGAGTATGTATTTACAATCTATTTTACATTATGTATGTAGAAGGATATACATGTAGATTAAGATTGAACAATTTTTACAAGAATTATGTATACGAACATGGATCTAAATTGACAAATTACAGTATGACTATTTTTCGACAGAGTCAATAGCGGCAAATTTTGTATTTTTGTGTTCTGTGTGTTTTAAACAGTTAAAATATATAAATGACATATTATTATATTTATTGTTAGCTATTTATATATATATTCATGCGTGCAGAGTTTTGAACATACACATATTGTGCGTTTTCAGTTCTATATCTAAACCTTTGAAACAGCAGCAGTAGCAGTAGCAGTAGCAGTAGCATAAGGAGTAGCAGTAGCAGAAGCAGAAGTAGTAGTAGTAGTAGTGGTAGAAGTAGTAGTAATAGTAGAAGTATTAGTAGTAGTATTAGTAGTAGTAGTAGTAGTAGTAGTAGTAGTAGTAGAAGTAGTAGTAGAAGTAGTAGTAGTAGTAGTAGTAGTAGTAGTAGTAGTAGTAGTAGTAGTAGAAGTAGTAGTAGAAATAGTAGTAGTAGTAGTAGTAGTAGTAGTGCCTTTTAACAACAACCATTACACAGCTATATCTTTGACAATAATTGCAGTTGAATTACATAATCAGAATACTTTCACTTGGTGTTGTATATTGTATGCGTTGTCTGTTTTATTTTGTCTATTAACAATATTTAAGTATTGTAGTGACTGTGGTGAATTAATACGACTGGTATATGCTAAGAATAACTTTTATTTGGCATAAGTTTCAATTCGTACCTGTTTACATCCGCAGTTGTTGTAAAAATCAGTCCAACATAATCCCTCCACGAAACAATGTCTTCCTGCACATATGCTTGCGTGGACAGACTCTTCGCTGACCTGAACAAAAACACATCTATATTTATTATTTGAAAGCAATGACACCGACCGTTTATAACTGTACATTATTTTTAGCTACATCAAACAATAATAAATTATTACAAAAAAATGACAATAATGAAGTTTGATGAATAAAGAGACAATCTTCTAACCATAAATCCAAAAAGAAATGAAATCAACAACGGACGGTGAATCACTCTTTCTTTATCTTACGAAACGATGATAATTTGTTTACACGTCTGGGTGTGCTTTTAGTATTCTATCGACCTTCGAAAAACATTGATAACCTCGCACTAGAGCTGGTGAAATTTGTAATAAATGTAGTATAATTATGTTGGTAAGTCGGTGTCTACTTGGTTGTTTTAAACACGTAATTGTTTGTTGCCAAACAAAATCATGATATATTTATATATTTCCGTTTGGTTATTTTCTTGTGAAATCTGCTTTCAACGATTATCAAATCAATGTGGTAAACAAATTTACCCCGTACGATGATGTGAAATGATTAACACTGGTTCTGAAATATACACATGCGAAGCAACTAACCGTCAACGATGACAAAATGAGTTAAATGAAGTCAGTAATTGGATGTTCTTAGTTAATGATTCCCTATAATTAAACCTATTTTGGGAACTCTTATAAGCCTTATCAAGTATGCAGCAGCTGCGTTGGCGGTAGGGTTCAATAAGAAAATGTGCTCTGCATGCAATCAAAAATTGGAAAATTATTAATCCGATGTAATGATGCGATAAATGACACCTTCACTTTGCCTTTAAAATGCAACACAAGCAGAACGATGCTATCGCTTTACATTGTAATAACAAAATAAGTATACTGAGTTGAGTTCACCTGGTCATATCTTCATTCGGAATAAAATAAATACTGATTGAAAACTGAAACATACATCTTGGTAAATTAATACGTTTAAGGTAATAACACGTTCACAGCAATTCGATCACATAATATTTTTTTATCAAACAATGCTATTTTGTAGAGGAAACATATTGGGTTTTGATCGGGATGAGCACAACTAGGACTTCTATTGGATTCATTATCAAACACCATGCACAGGCCAGCACACGATAGTGCATTTCAGAACAACTTGATTCTAGAACTTCTTTATCAGTCGTGTCACTTCGTATACGCCAGCTGTACTGGTGGAAGAGAATCGGAGAAAGACTTATCTTCTGCTTATTTTAAATCGTATTGCAAAATGATTTACCTTTTGTAATTATTGGAGAAACGGCTTAATTACATGGACTCATATAGAACAGAAGATTAACACATGTTGGGCTTAAACAGCCGAAACTATATAAAGTACATTGCTTAATTGCTTCATTGTTTTGGCATTGATCAATTACCGTCAATTGAGGAAAGTGCGCTTTTAATACCTCCTGCTGATGGAAGTATCACTTTAACATTATTAAAATGCGGCGCACACTGTAAGTAACAGCATAAGTATGTCCCTGCATACATATTTTTATTATTCGAATCCCAATATCTGAAATATTATTTACATCGGTCCAAAATAACAAATCGCAAATACCGTCATCATACAATCGTGAAGTGCATTATCGCTATATTGATTAACCGTTGAAAGAGCCATTTGTGTAATGAGCAAACTATTTGCGACCAATGCATTATCCCTGTGTAATAGGGTTTTGTTCAACATTTTTTTTTAAAATTAGTTATGATGGGCAGACTTTCAAATTTAAGGCGGAAGTTTACTTGAATCAAATGAGATAGTGTTTTTTACTAATTAATACAAATAACATAAATCTACATACATGAAAAGATTATAATTTATGCTTCAAAAAGTTTAAGAAAAAGAATTGTGGTTTAAAAATGTTAGATAGTGACCCATTCTAAAAATGCCTCAAAACCAGTTGGGTAAAAAATTTTTTTATTTCAACCAGACTCAAAACTGATTAGAACATATACCAATATGCTAAATAACTAATGCGGAATGTTAATTTTTAAATCAAATTACCATGAAAGAAATGTAAGATACCTAAACATAAAATCTGAGTTCTTAAAAAACGTTCTGTGTGGATGGCTTAGTGTCTCATTGAAAACAAATGAAACACCAATACAAAAGGGAATTATCTGGAATAATATATTTACAAAAAACGAAAATAAAACTTTCTTTATTTAATCATGGTTCGAAAAAGGTATTCAGTATATTGAACATATATATGATTTTTAGGAAAAAGATAATTTTACAGCTTCCAAGATATAATTAATCTTTATGAAATAGATAAAGCAGACTTTATAAAATACCATCAAATTGTCAAAAGCATACCCGAATGGAAAAATAAAATAAAATATAACGATATCATTTATACCACCCGCAATACATGCTTAACAAAATAACAGAACATACAAAAGCTTGCAAACTTGTTTATAAATCTCTTATACTAAAACACAAACCGGAGGATTTTAAACAATTTGACAAATGGAAAAACACGCTTAAAAATCCAGACATTAACCAAAGAACTATCTTCAGCCAACCAGTCCAATAAACTATTGATACCAAAATAAGAAACTACCAATATAAATGGTTCATGCACATTTTACCAAACAGTACTTACCTACATAAATGCCATCTCATTCCGTCAACATAATGCGATTTATATGCACTCAGAAACGAACATTCACGTATTCTGTGATTGCCATTTTATTCAAAAGTTTTGGATGGATATAAACTACTTTAAAGGGACTGTCAACAACGAAGGACGAAAAAAGGAAAGTTCTAAAATACTGTTTTTTGTACAATTATTAGTTTATATTGATTAACATTTCACGACTGGTATATAACATTACTTGAAAAAAAGTTGTTTAGTTTTCATATTTTCAGTATATTCGGTAATAAATTTTACTGGGTATGTCTACCAGGTAACAACCAATTAACTATAAATAACGCAAGTATATTGATCATCATCGTCACGTGGTTAACCCAGGAATGCAAATTGTGCATGCGTAGTGAATTGTATATATTTTATATATAAAATGATCAATCTACTTGCGTTATTTATATATCGTTATGTCACCTATTTTCGCGATGAACTTTCGATTTCACATCGCGAAATTTTATTACCGAAAAAACTGAAAACATGAACTTTTTTCAAGTTAAGTAATATACCAGTCGTGATATTTTAATCAATTTAAACTAATAATTGTAAAAAAAAATCGGTATTTTGGAACTTTTCTTTTTTCGTCATTCGTGGTTGACAGTCCCTTTAATTAAAACAAGTTAGAAAGGTTATAAAACATTGAACTACATTTTGCAATTATATCATTCTGCAATTTGACCATAGCTGACTCCAAAAATGCACACGTTATAAACTATGTAGTATTATTGTCTAAATACTTTATCTTTAAATGCAAAAAGGAAAAAGCAACACCGCAAATATATGCTTTTATGTCTTTTTTTAATAATAAAATTAAAATTGAGGAATTAATAGCGACAACACAAAATAAATTACATATATTTTTATACTCACTGGTCGATTTTTATGCTCAATCAGTACACGTAGCCTATACAACCTTTAAATACAATTTGTAACATAGGTACACCTACCTTAAATCAACATGCACTTTTCATTTTCCTACTTTTGTTTGTTGTGTATCTATCCATATATTTATGTACTTTTGTAATTTTATTCCATGTTGACTAACCTTTAAACATATGTTATTCACACCAACCATAGTCTTCATAGATACTTTGTACCATAATTATATCGAACAAATGTGAAACAAATATATTTTATATTATGTATTTCATACATTATATGTCATGTAATATATATATTATATATGAAATTTATTACGATGGAAATAAAAAATGGAAAACAGAAAATGATTGTGATGACATACTTAAACATATGTATGTACATATCACCTTTTTATTAATTTATATTGCCATGTATTCCATATATCAATAATTGGAAGTGTTTATATTGGACTATTAATACCAACATGCAAACATGTACTTTCTCATGATCCACCATTGCAAGTTCATTTAAATTTTAATTTTCTTGCCTTGAATACAACACTTTCTGATTATGACGGATTTTATATATTGGTGATGTAAATAGGGTTGCAATATTCTTGATGTGATAGCACACACATATATTCTTCGTTTACATTAAAATGCAAAGATATGTGCCAAACCTAGGACAAAATCGCAAGTAATTACAACATGTATATCCGCGATGTGTTTTGCTAT
>VMBQ01013051.1:0-17456 GCA_007657795.1 Dreissena rostriformis
TTTTTTTATAACCATGCACTTCACATTGAAAACTTAAAACTGCTTTATTTTAATAAAATATGCATTACCTATATTCTAATGATTCATCAGAGGTACCAACACAATTCAGCGACAGCAAAAATATTTGCGGAGAGGAGTGGGTGGGGTGGCTTTTCATCTGCAATATGGGCAAAAAGTATACTAGTTTAGTGGAATGTGACCAATATTCGACCCAAAAAACCGTCAAATTGAGGTCATAAAAATGATAAGACTTTAAGGGGTTTTCCTGCTATTTAAAAAAGGCCGTAAAACGGACCCGATCCCTAACCAAACGGACCCGATCCCAAATCAAAGTTCTGACAGTACTGTGTGACGATGCTTTTGAAGAGGATGTATATAAAAGCATGCATTTAAAATAATCTGCATCACCACAATTGTGTATGTGGGTACGAAAATTTTGGGTACGAAAAAAAATTTGGTTCCGAAAATTTTGGGTACGAAAAAATTATGCCAAAAAAAATCTTGGGTCCAAAAAAAAATTGGGTACGAAAAAAAATTGGGTACGAAAACCAATTGGGTACGACAATTTTTGGTACGAAAAAATTATGCCAAAAAAAATTGGGGTACGAAAAATAATTTGGGAACGAAAAAAAAAAATAAGGTACGAAAAAAAAATTGGGTACGAACAAAAATTGGGTACGAAAACAAATTTGGGTACGAAAACAAATTTGGGTATGAAAAAAAAAATGGGTACGAACAAAAAAATTGGGTACGAAAACAATTTGGGTAGGAATTTTTTTTGGGGGGTACGAGGAAGTAGAACTTGTGGGGAACTTGACCCATTCAGCAAAACTGGGAGGCGGCTAACATTCTCGATCAAATCTAAAAATAACGAGAAATCCCCACGGCGCATAGATGTTACATTAGCTTATTCTTGACATCAAGACAAAACATGCATTGATTTGTTTTCATTTTCAAAAATTGTGACACATAGACCATAACAAGCTTAAAGGTTCAGGTTTATAATTAAAAAAAAAACAAGAATAGAATATCAGGAAAGATATGGAAATCCTATCTCCAACTTGTCTGACACAGGCTATTCCAACTTTTCTGACACAGGCTAGTCTAACTTGTCTGACACAGGCTATTCCAACTTGTCTGACACAGGCTAGTCTAACTTGTCTGACACAGGCTATTCCAACTTGTCTGACACAGGCTAGTCCAACTGGTCTGACACAGACTAGTCTAACTTGTCTGACAAATGCTAGTCCAACTTGTCTGACACAGGCTAGACCAACTTATCTGACACAGGTTAGTCCAAATTATCTGACACAGGCTAGTCCAAGTTGTCTGACACAGGCTAGTCCAACTTGTCTTACACAAGCTAGTCCAACTTGTCTGACGCAGGCTAGTCTAACGTGTCTGACAACGGCTAGTCTAACTTATCTGATACAGGCTAGTCCAACTTCTCTGACACAGGCTAGTCCAACTTGCCTTACACAGGCTAGCCCAACTTGTCTGACACAGGCTAGTCTAACTTGTCTGACAACTGCTTGTCTAACTTGTCTGACACAGTCTAGTCCAATTTGTCTGACACAGGCTAGTCTTACTTGTCTGACACAGGCTAGTCTAACTTGTCTGACACATACTAGTCTAACTTGTCTGACACAGGCTAGTCTAACTTGACTGACACAGGCTAGTCTAACTTGTCTGACAAAGGCTAGTTTAACTCGTCTGACACAGGCTAGTCCAATTTGTCTGACAAAGGCTAGTCCAACTTGTCTGACACAGGCAAGCTCAACTTGTCTGAAACAGATTAGACCAACTTGTCTGACACAGGCTAGTAAACTTGTCTGACACATGCTAGTCCATCTTGTCTGACACAGGCTAGTCTTACTTGTCTGACACAGGCTGACACAGGCTAGTCTAACTTGTCTGACACAGGCTAGTCTTACTTTTCTGACACAGGCTAGTCTTACTTGTCTGACACAGGCTAGTCTAACTTGTCTGACACAGGCTAGTCCAACTTGTCTGACACAGCCTAGTCCAACTTGTCTGACACAGGCTAGTCTCAATTGTCTGACACAGAAAAGTCAAACTTGTTTGACACAGGCCAGTCTAATTTGGCTGACACAGGCTAGTCCAACTTGTCTGACACAGCTTTTCTGACACAGACCAGTCCAACGTGTCGGACACATGCTAGTCTATCCATGGCAACGTCTTTTCACTATGGCATTAGCACCCGAGTTACACGCAGTCCTCTTGGAAGGTGTATACATCGACGAGTACTTTGTCCCCATGAGACATGTTCAATTGGTCACGTGATAAAGTTTAGAATATATAATAATTACATTTGTCAAGACTCGTTTGGTACTATATACAAAAATCGACCGACGCGAAGAGCTATGACTTGTTTCGATCAAAGGTCATGTAATCTCTGTCGCCAATACAAAACACGTGTTGATGGTAGATTCAACTATTACCTTTATTATCTAATGTTGTACATAGTATTTTTTCTATTTTATGATTCATTTCTGAATGAAAACAATATATAAAGTGATCATTTATTTTAAGTTAATTGGATTTTCATTACAAAGATTGCAGTGGTGACGGACATGGGTTCTGCTGTGATAGGTTTGACTACTTACATATCCGATGATCTTTAGGCACCTTGCCTTCCGGTCGTTCACATGCACACGCACGGAGTGCAGAGTGAAGTTCATGGTCAAAGATAGTAATCTTAAACACATAGACACCTATGCTGTACCAAAAGTAATACTACCGGGATATGATATTTATGATTTTGCATCTAATACATGAAGATGTGCGTGATGCTAATAGTTAAGTAATAACAAAACTACAGTTTATTTTGATTATAATAACGCTTCCATTGCTTGTAATGTCTATGGTATTTATTGTTTTATATTATGGAAACATTTACATTCCTGCAGCTGTTGTGTAGATGGCTATGACGGGATTACGACAACGACGTGTGTTTGTAACTTTCAGTGACATGATATGTGTATTTAACATTAATATAGCAAAAGGAATTGCTTGCTTACAATACCTCTTTACTGGTTTGGAAATGTTGAGGTAATCAAACTCCTTGCTGATATCGAAGCCGTATATTTTTTCTTCAGTTGTGTTATCAATTATTTCGTTCAGGCCTTTTCCGATTTCGAAACAGGTTTCTGTAAAAAATAGTCAATATGTTTCCCAATTTTTTTTTTATCGAAATGTTGTATGGGTAACACTTGAAAGCATTTGCTTACTGCTATTGCATTATTGTTCAAGATGACTCAATAGACAATTTCCAAATATGTGTCACCAATTCGAATTGGAATCAAGTTCGCATGATGGCAATTACCTCAATTAAACTCTTAATGTAATATAAACAATGTTTATTGTTTTTGTACCTCGAATCTGCAAACCGGAAGTAGTCATTTTGTTGAATCCTGGGAAGTCGAAGTACTTGAGCTGTGCCTTCATTTGGTCGTCTTTCAGGCGCGTGTAGAAGCCAATGGCCTTCGTGTGAGCGTTGTAATACTGGATTGGATTTTTTTATGCTTACTGGTGAAATATGACAAATTATCAATGTAATCAGTGCTTATATATTTCACTGAGCTGGAATACCTTCCACATACTATGTACAACTATTTAACATAAAAAACAATAAATAGTTAAATTTGATATTAGATGGAGAAAATATTATGCACATTTTGGTTGTATACATTTGAAATGATGATATTTAGATAGACATTATTTGTTGTGGTTGCTAAAAAGCACACTATAATCTCTTGAAGAGCAGACACATATTAAACTCACGAACGTTTGATACAACATTTGGCTAGCCATTCATTTAAATACTTAATTACTAGAAATATTAGCAACTGACAATCTATAATCTGGGCGATACGGTCAAAATATTAAATTAAAAGGATAAATACCAGAATATATTGTACAGTTTCTTTAGATCTTACGGGCATGCACTATCTATAACGAGTGTGCAAGTGCCCACCCTACTGACTGCATGATTGACTCGACCCAAGAGGTCATCCACGGTATAAACAGCAAAGTCTCCGTGGGCCGGGGGGTAAGGCGCTGTCTCCCAACCTTAGTATTAAGTACCAGCAAACAATCAAAGTGAATGCAACACTTGTTTGTTCAATCATCATCTGACACGTATTTTGTAATTATATGTGGGCGTCACTCTGTGAAAAAGGGGTTAAATGCATATGCGACAAATGCCGTCCCAGATTAACCCGTGTCATTTTCCGCTTTAATGATGTTTTTAGGTTACTGAAAGTCTCTTCTTAGCGAACATCAAGTTGAGGCGGAAAGTGTCGTCCCTGATTAGCCTGTGCGGACTGCACATGCTAATCTCGGACGACACATTACGCACATACATTAAGCCCCCTTTTCATAGTGAGAGACTCATATGAATGGCATTGTTTTCCGTTTCACATTGTTTATATTGTAATTTATATTGTTATTTATAACGAATGCTAGTATTCTGCTATTTTCATATCGACTAATTTTCCAATCTCATTAAAAAATATATTATTTTACTCGTTTCTTTGTTTATTAGACACCAGCAAAACAGCAAACAAACCTTTTGGACCCTAGCATTTCATTTAGATGTTTAAAAATCGGATGTGTGAAACATATGAACTAATTGTAGTTTGTAATTTCAACAACTTAATTGCATACCAGCCCTTAATCAGGAGATGTTTTAACGCCAGCTCTCCCTTGCCGACAATCTCGTTAAAATTTGCGCGGTCCTGGCGAAAGTTTATCATCTGAAATTGTGATACTCATGTCTATGGAGTAAGTGAATGTTTTTTTCATAAGAAATAGCGATAACAATAAACACTTTCTTGGTCAAAGTTTATCTTTGGAAATAATGATAAACGTGTATATAAAAGTTTTGACTAAATGAGCAAAAATAGGTTTATGCCATATTCGGCCTGTGTATATCAAGACCAAACTGCGCGTGTGTGCTGACTTGTCTGTAGCTACGCTGGCTGCATATGGCATACGACCCATTTTCGCATGACGCGACTGAAAGTGTATTATATGCGGTCGTGGTCTAAGTGAGTCTTCTTGAAGTTTGCAATATGCGGACTGGGCCCAAGTTAATACTAGTTTATTAGGTTAGCTTTGGAAAGTACGATACGTGCAGTTTGGGTTAAATTGTGAAATTGTGAAAACGTTAAATTATGAAACGCATGTATATAGGTTAAATTGGCAAAAGTTTAGCATCAGTCGCTGCAATTCAAAAATATGCTTTAGTAAATAATGTTTGTCATTAGGGAAAAATGACACCCATACATGTGGTGCTGTCGTAAGGCACTGTTGACAACAGTAACATAGTTCATTGATGTGTGACCGAGTGAATGAACTTATCAATCAACGATTGATTCAATCAATCATGAATTAATGTTTCAGTGATGAACACATGCACATTTGTTCATCAACAAAGAGATTTACGATCGTGCAATGAATATGCCATTGATGTGTGACAGGGTGATTGAACAATAGATACTTGTCAATCAACGACAGAGTCAAACAATCATGAGTTTATATTTCGTGAATAAAACCACTGAAACAACGGGGTTTAGTGCATATGTGTTAAGTGTCGTCGCAGATCAGCGTGTGCAGTCCGCACAGGCTTATCAGGGACAACACTTTCCGCCCAACTTAGATTTTCGCTACAAACAGACTTCCCTTAAACGAAAAATAAAATAAAAGCGTCCCTGATTAACGTATGCGATCTATACAGGCTTATGTAACCTAGCCAGAAAAATCCCCGACCACACCGGGTATTGAGCCCGGGGCCTCCTGGTTCCAAATCAGGCGACACTCTTCCGCGTCGCTATAAAAGCTGGCTCATACAGCAAGGCAGTATACGATCTCCTTATACCAAACCCTGTTACACTAATCTGGGACGACACTTAACGCACATGCATGAAGCCCGGTTTTCCCAGAGCGAGGCTAAAACAGATATACTACCAATCCTTGGACAACAACCTTGGACACGCATGAAGGCGGAGACCCTTTTGATTATTGGTATGTGTGATCCCGGGGCTCACCTCTGTGGTCAGAAGGGACACCTTGATCACTTGGATGGCGAAGAGCACCAGGAAAGGAACGTGGAACGAGAAGCCGTGGCACTGAACGTTCAGCGTCTTCTTCATGCTCAGGCGAAGGAGACGTTGCAGGGAGCTCCCTGACTTCCGGTACTCTACGTCGGTCGCGTTATCGAATTTACATGAAAATAAAATATTTTACTGACAAAGTACGTAGCAAAACTTAGTGTGGCGTTTTGAATATACTCAATAAATGTGTTTCATTTAATGATGATAGCATTACATATGTAGCGAAACATTCTTCCTTATTCAACTAAAAAAAAAAACATCTGCCTCGCTCTGAAAAAAGGTGTTTAATTTATGCACTTCGAACAGGCTAATAAGTGACGACACTTCCCGATTTTACTGACTGTTTCGTTTAATTGACGTTTTTTCTAAACGAAAATCCAGTCTAGTTGTCTATTGGACGACATTTTATGAACATTCATTAAGCTCATTTTCCCAGAACGAGGCTCAGTTTAATGATCAGCATCCTCATATGAAGTTAAACTCACTTCTAACGGAAAGACAGACGCGTATTAAGCGCTAACTGAACATGGAAACGACCTTGTTGGAAAAAAACACTTTTATAAACCTACTCTTTGGGAATAATTAAGTAATTTATTAAGTTTAGTTTTATATCTAGCATATACATTTATTTCTTAAATCGGACGCATACAATACAAATAAATGTGTATTTTTATGTTGTTTCTATTTAAACTTCCGGTACGAGATTAGCTTCCGACACGGAAGTAAACCCTTAATAAACAATCAGACAACGAAGTAAGGTCGTCAACAACAAATCCGTATCGGAGAAAAACGCTCATACATGTAAACTTCATCAAAAATAGGTAACAATCGACATCAATGAAAGTGTCTACTACAATTTGATAAAGCGATTGTTATTTAAAATAAATGATTTTGATAAACACTTATATATTTCCTATTTTTTTAGATATTAGTGAACACAAATAAACTATCATCCTCAAACAAAAAATCTCAAAATAATGCGCTTGTTTCGAAAAATGTTAACTTTTATATCAACACTTGCAATTTATGATATTAACTTTTAAATGCCGATCCAGTAAGATTGTCTTGATTACATTTCCCCGACTCATTACCATTGTTTACGAATTGTGTGTGTGCCACGTTTAAACAGCTCTTTAATGTATTACGAATATCACATATATTTACTTTAAAGGATACAGTTCTATAATTTCCAGTATTGTTTTAATTGTTGAAACAATTTTTAGGGCACGGATACTTTTTTTTAAAAGCAACAGCGAATACGTTTTACGCTGAACGATTTTTACAATACAAGCGTAAATATGAAGTGACAAAAAGATGGCATGCAGTTGGGATAATGATTTTAAATTTGATGTCAGGTCATGTTAAATTCTAAACATTTCTATATAGCCTTTTTCAGGAAATAAACACCCGCTTTCCACTAACAGCCTCTTGGTCTCCCACCATAAGGCTCTAAACTCAAATTGGCTGCTATTTTAGAGACTAACAACTCTCAAATTACAATTCAAAACTGCATTACCAAAATAGTCATACTTATTTTCGTCGGGGATTGTTGTTGATCCATAGAATTCTCAATATCCGAAGGATTTGTACTATTATCTTCACTCCGTTTCTCCATTTCATGCGCAATAAATGTCTCTTATTCCAACTTTGTCACTGGATATATTAATCACAACACGCATCCTTATTGTTCATTGTTTTGGATAAAGAAGACCAGACTTAATTATATTAACCGTCTAACAACAGAACAGCTGTATCTAAATCCATTCACGGGTTACACAACATTGCACCAAATAAGTTCCGCTTATCATTTATGTTTATAGTACATGTCCAAAATGTGTAAGGAACCGTTGAGCAATATTTAGGTTGTGCTAATAAAATGTTCTGAAGCCCGTTGATTCACATCATCGAACTTTAACCTGCCAAACGAGACTTCCCTGTGTATATATTAAACGCCCATTGACTTAAAATGCAGCTAACGTCATTTTGTTATTGGGCTACACATGTTTAAAATACCGTTAAGACGAATAATAAATGTACTTCATATTCATCTAGCAACACTACATTTTATTTAACTTAGTTATAAATCTTGTCTCCATATTTTCAAATACTGCACACACATTTTCATTGATTCACTTTTTGTATTTACAATAAATTGTCAGAAGAGACAAACAAGAGAAGGTCGAGTTGCGATAAGATCATTCCTCTTCGGTCAACTAGAAAGTAAAAAAAAAATTAAAAAAATGCAAATGTACAATTTTAGAAATCAACATGAAACAAGTGGTTGCGGGTGCATCATACATTTCGAAAGGTCGGTATTTGCATTGTGTTCAGCAATAAAGAACAATATTTAGAGTCGATTGTCCCTTAAGGATTATTTTAAGCCACCGTTATACACGAAATGGTATCATCATTTAAGGGGTGATTTCAAACGGAGCACGTTTCAACTTTGACAAAACTGTGGTTTTACACACATGCTGTACATCGCTGATTGCATGCATGTAAACTTGTATTAGTCCACTACCGGTTTCGCAGGAGGGGACTATAGGTTAACCCCCCCCCCCCTGTCCACCATGTTCCATTCGTCTGTCAAGACGTCCGTCCGTCAGCAAACAGTGACCTTGCGATGTATCTAAAAGTACTGAAGATTCTTGGATGAAAATTGGTATACTTTTAAAGGGCAATGTGAGAATAATGCACGACCCCTTTTTTTCCACTATATGTCAAATTAGGTCGCGGTTACTTACCATAGAACACAATTTTAAATTGTTCTAATTCAAAATGTACTTGGCAATATGCTGACTTTTGTCTGTTTGTCAATACCTTCCTCTGTATCCTCTACCTCTACCTCACTCGACAATATTATCATTAATCTGATAATTTTGGGTTCTGTTAAATTACACAATTGAATTTTCTTGTATATTCGCATTCTTGCAAGTCTTAAACATAATAAATGACAACATAACAATAAGTTCATGGGCTATTTGTTTATCTATTTGGCACGTTGTCAGTAGAAAACTCATCATACAGGGTCTTAATACATTCCTGCATAAAGGTCAGTGTGAATTGAATGTATGCGAGCTACGCCAGGAATGAATGCAAACATAGCTCGACGTTGTTTATTCCGGTAACACAACTTTATCATTCGATTACATTTTAAATATTTTTGCTTCTTGCAAAAATTTAAATAATATTCAAGTTTCGGCTGCACGTCTTCATAAATAAGCAAAACAAATAAACAAGGCGAAAATCCAATTCCGTGAATTTGAAAAGAAGTGAACTGGCGGCGATCTGAACTTTGTCTGTTTGCAATTGTTTAATAACCACACAACTTTGAGCCTGTTTAAACATTTAAATAAGTAAATTGTCCACTGCGAAAACCTGGTCCTTGAAGGGCCTGTAACACCGAAAAGTGTTTCAACAGCGCTAGCACGGATCTCGTAAAATCTGCAAGAATGCCGTGTGATCGCCTCGAAATATGCAAATAAATAATTTTACTGGTATTTTATGACGCTTACACAGCATCCTCACAGCGTCCGTACTACGTCCCTATAGCTTTATAACAGCTTCATCACAGCGCCCATACTGACTTCTCACGGCGTGCAATAAGTTTCAACAGCGCGTACACAAACTAAAGGCACGCTCCTAGTCGTTTTGCAAGCACCGCCCAAATCTACATTGAACGTGAAGCGTCCTAACGGCGCGGCCACTTTGCGCTCACGGCGCTATCGGAAACCCAACAGCTTTGGTACGGCGAACCCAAATCGCTTTCTCCATCGCGCGGTGCAACCGCCGTCTTAAAAATGTTTAAAATGATCAACCTGGCGTTGTGATGCGATAAAACGGCGCCCTAACAGCGTTGCCACGGCGTTGCTGGCGACGGCACAGCGCGCACATCGGCATTCTTCATAGATTTTGGACGTCGATAAAGCGCCGCGCGAATGTCGCCCCGTTGCTTATACATGGTTCACACCAACGGCGCTTTGATGGCGCTTTAAAGCGACGTGCAAAGCGGCACCAAAGCGTAACACAGCTTGATTAAAGCGTCAGTGTCGTAATAGATCGTGGGAAAGCTTGGAGTAAAGCGGGACATTCGGCAAGAACGCCAAAATATTTTTAACAAAATTACATTTAGTGTGTGATTTATACCGAACATGAGAGTCATTACACAGGACAAACATTTTCATTCTATTATACAAGGAAGAAATATACAATTTATGATATGCTTAACTATATTTACTATGTAATATAGTCGTTACGAATAGTGTTATCTTAAACATGCTTTTGGAGCGTTTTAATTGGCTTAATTGTGTTTGACTGTTTACATAATATAGTTATTTTATTTGCTAAAATAACGTTTATACGTCAAGGACATAACGAATTGTAATGTAGATAACTAGATATTAACTTTTCAAGCTGACTTATTAGAAAGTCATTTAAAACCTTGATTTATTAAACACGTAAAAAGCTTGCTTACTAACAAACTCGTTTACTAAAATATGGTATGAACGACAACTCGTTTTAGATCCTATTTTTACAATATTGTTTTTCATTTATAGAGAGATTGTTTAACATTTTATTGATTGTAAAAATCTTGCACAGCGGAGTTTAACATTTAGTGAAGAGTGACCTATATTGAAAATATCTTTGTAACCTGATATCATTTGTGACATAAATTGTGTATGCAGGTTTAAGTCTCGTGTATGATCATGTCTTAACATCAGGTTTATCACAACGGTTCAACGTTATCTGCAGTTTAAAGAGAACGTTAACTCCAAATGAACAATACCCCTATGTATATGAATGTGTAAATAGCGTAGCAGTCAATAGCACATTGAAAATATCGGTTATTGACAAAGTGTAATTCCATTCAACAAAATGGCGACATCGGAAGGGCCAGTTCATAACAGTTCAGATTTAGTGAAAGACTTTTGTTGTGAACCATGCGAAGAACACGGTATTGAAGAAAGTGCCATGTTTTATTGCAAAATATGTAAGAAGTTATTTTGCGGACAGTGTGTAAATCTGCACAGTAAGTTATATGCAAAACATACCGCGTTTGGGAGAGGAGACATGAGCAAGTGGCCGCTCACAAAGAAAACACTGGATTTACTCCAGAAATGTGGGGTTCATAAAGATAGGACAATCGAAATGTTCTGTCAGGACCACAGTCATCTGTGCTGCACCAATTGTGTTCTTATTAATCACAGGTATGAGTAGCAAGTACTGTTTGAAAAAATATTAAAATTATAGCAAATTGACTGACTGAGCATTCGGTAATATTTCACATGCCTCCTTCAGTTATACTTATATGTTGTAAACATTGATGATTTTGACTGCGGCTTCCTCAATTATCGTCTTTCATTTTGTTGTTGACTCTTTTACAAAATCTGCGATTTTTTATAAGAGTAAAACTAATTGGTAATAACAAAAATGTATGTGGAGTGCATTTCTATGAGACCAATTGTAATTCTATCTTGTCACAAAACAATATACGAGAAGCAAACACTCCCGGAAAGTCACGAACTTTTGAATTAACATGTTAGTGTTTACTATTCGGACCACTGACTTTTCATGCGCCATGTCCATCTGTACAATAAGTTGTAATCAAGAAAGGTGTCGATTTGTAACAGTTATTTTAAAATTGTAATACAAATTGATTTTACAGACAGTGTAACAATGTGGCTCTCATTTCTGAGTCGATGCAGACGTTGTCATCAAACCCTAAGCAGATGTCAGATGAAATTCAGGCTGTCCTGGAAGAGTTGAAAAAGCTGCAAGATACTAGAGAGACCGATACAGAGTATGTAGAGGTTTCATATCAAGAACGACTAAAAGAAGTCAGAGATATGCGACAGAAAATCAATGCTGCCTTGGACAAACTAGAAAATATTACATTGAAAGAACTGGATGATATGAGGACGATATTGCAAGTCCAACCCAAAAATGATATTGATCACTGCATCAAACTGCAGGATAAACTACAGCAGCTTAATGAAGCTGTACATGAACTATATGATAGAAGCACAGACGAACTGGTATTTTTGGCAAATAGGAAATGTATGAAAAGTATACAGCAGGCTGACATATTTCTTAAGGAGAACGCTGTAAAAGAAAAAGCCGGCATACGTTTTCAGGCTAACGCAGACATTGGGCACTACCTGTCTCAACAGTCGGGCCTTGGGAGCATTCTTCAAACCATTCAGTCCATAACAATGAAAAGCAATCCAGACCAAGTGATCGCTGTAAAGGGAAAGTCAGAGCATAATGTGCAATTTTCAAACGATTCGAGCATGAGTTTCCGGATAATTGCACTGAATTGCCTACCAACTGGCGAAATTTTGATTGCAGATACCGATAATAGAAAAGTAAAGTTGTTAGACAAGAACTATAGGATGGTCAGCCACATTGACATGTCTGGTTCTCTATGGGACATGTGCCAGCTCACATCCAGTGAGGTGGCGGTGACTGTAAATGAAGGTAGCATACACGGGGTCCAGTTTATTTCGCTGAAGAACGGGCAACTTGAGATGAGAAGGAAGCTTCAGTTCCAACATCGATGTGCTGGTATTGCCCACCACCAGGATAACCTGTATATCACATCTGGCATTGCTCTGTACCAGTACGACCTAAATGGAACACTGGTTAAGAAGCTGTATGAAGATAGCTCGGGCACTCATGAAACAGGTAACGATTTCACAAATGATGCAAAAAAGACCACTACGATACTGATAACCTCAGTAAAACTCTTTAAAGATAAGTCGGTTTTAGATTGATGTCTTTTGTTTATGTATGTTTTAACATAATAACAGTATATTTATAATGATAACCGGAAGGACTGGTTTTCTTATTTTAAATGTATGCTTTTAACAACGAAGGTTTAATGTAGAAAGTCTACATGGATATGTATGGATATATTGCCACTGTGTAGATACATGACAGAGGACCACACATGTAGGGGTATTTAATACACAGTAATTTAATATACATGTTTACATGTTTACAGAATTTGATACATGTATAAAACGAAAAAGTGTACGAAATCTTCTTGAGTTACACAACTGTGATAAGGTCCGACTTATAAGCTCACCTCAGCAATAATAAATGGCTGTTCGGTGTCCGTCGGCGATGTGTGTCGTCTGTCAAAACAATTTGCTTCGAACGACATCTACACAAAACTTAACAAATGATTGTTGTGTGAACTTTTTTTAATGTTGTTCACATTCCCATGTAAGTAAACAAGTTTACAATAGATTTTAAAGAAGAAACTTGAATAGTGTCCTCCTAAAACTGCAAGGCTCAGAGGTTTAATATTCGGTAACATCGTATAATTGTCTTCTATGTATTTCTTTTTCAAAACATGTACGTGGTGTAGAAACTTGCCCACCCCGGGGTTCACGTTCACATGATTTCTATATACTTAAAACAATGAACTTTGAATGAATATTTTCAATTTAATCGGCAAGAGCAAGAGTTGCAATAGTAAAGTAGTCATTTTGCAAATCATTCTCCTGTGGATAAAATGTTCGGCAAAGACTAATACAGTTATATATTGAAACACATCTCTGAAACCATACTGAATACAACTTTGCTATCTGGTATATGATATATATTTTGGTATTCTACGAAGTTTGTTTAAATGATGGCCATGGGTTTAAAACGGACCAAGCACCGAGTTCACATGACTCTGGGTCTAAATTGGCCGATGGGACGGGGATGGGTTTAATTGTTCTATGAAGTCTTTATACAGTTTAAATTTAAAAATCTCTGAATGAACAAGTCCTGCTGATTTGAAATTAAGTTTGTGACAGTGATCATTCACAAATGTCATAAATTAAAACTGGGCATGCGCCAGATATCATATTGAGAGGTTAACTTTTAAAATCTTGAAAACGACAAGACCCAGAAGTTAATTGTGAGTCGTGCAACGTAGGATAGTGGTCCCCTTATACATATATGTGTTTGCATAAAATGTAAACAACGTGCCTTGCGTAAAAACTTGCCAGGCTTTGAAGTAACATAGCTTATATAGACAAATACCTTTTTTTTCTAAAGACACTAGGTCTAGGAGTGTAATATTTTGTATGTTTTAGTTTAATATAGTAGCTTTTTATAAAAAATATTAAAATCATGCGTTTTGAGTCACACCTGGCCACATCGCTCATCAAAATCTCTCAATCTACAAGGCTAATAAGTTTAATATTTGGTATGTAAAATTGTATAGTAGTATTTCAACACGAATATCTTCAAATCATCCCCCCCTGGGGGTCAAATTGGCCTCAACGAGAAGGGAAAGGGGGTTTCAAAGCGTTTGCAAAATAATTGTTATGTAGCAAACAACAATAAAGAGCCTTTTCTCAAAATAATCAGCCAGTAAGTGAAATATGACCATCCTTGTCCTCTTCCTTTTACCTTTGTTATATTTTGTAGTTTGGAAATGTGCTGTGAGTCCAACAGGTGACAGACTCTATATCACAAACTTCAACTCTAGTAACCTCGTCACACTGTCTAAGGATGGTACTCTACTCGCGACCTTCATTGATCCAGAACTTTGAAGCCCGGAGGGGGTTCATGTGACCCCAACAGGACAAGTGCTCGTGTGCGCAATATCATCCCACACTATTATCCAGGTAGATAGGGAGGGCGGGAAGAAATTGGCAACCTTGGCAACAAACCTTAATGGGGTCAATTCACCGTTATCAGTCTGCTACAACAGGCAGTCGGCAGACATCATTGTTGGGCAATGTTTCACCACCGGAATATTATGCCTTAAAGTGCTGTGAGTACCAGTGGCACTTTTTCGGACTGTGTCTACTATTGGGCAATTGAAATAATAGTCCCGATTAATAAACTCACAATGTATATTCTGCTTGTTTCCATTTTATCGGAGAAATGTTCTAAAAAGTAAGACGTGTATACAAAAGTGTATCTGCCAATCGGGGGTTATTTGTTCAAACCTTTTTATTTTTGCTCGATTGCATTTAAAGTACTTACTACTTTGTTCTTTGTTCTAATTACCGAATAAGTTCTATAGCTCGTTTCGATAGGGCTTACTGATCGGTAACTATATGCTGATCGCTTCTGTTTATTGTTTATTTTCATTTAAGGCATTATTCGATTATTATTTTGTAAGGAATGTCTCGATTATTATTTTTTTCACTCATTATCAGCTACTCTGTTTTTTCATGATTGGATTTTTGTGTTCATTAACGCTTATGTATGTTTTGTTTACTTGTAAGTGTGTGCATGGGAGTGCGTATGTGTGAGTGCCTGTGTGTTTGTGTGTGTGTGCGTGCGTGTGCGTGTGCGTGTGCGGGAGTGTGTGTGTGTGTGTTTTTTCGTTTTACGTTTGATTTGTTTTTGTTTATTTCTTGTAAACATATGGTGTATTCATGCGCCTTATATGGCGTATCGGATTGAAATAAACACCTACCTACCTACTTATTTGAAACAATCTCTCGAGTCCGTTTCCTGGGCCAAGAACCATTACTAGGTGTCTTTGGACACCATATCCATTAAACCACGGGGGTTATAGTTAATACACTACTGTATGGGACCTGTTGTATAACTATACTGCAATTTATATTAAAAGCTGCAGTTGAAATGAACTTAAATATGTACAATTTATATATGAAATTCCATAACCAATTTAATCAGGAGATATTCACTGGCCAAACGGGCAGACATGACCCCTGCAAATGCTGGTTTGTGAAACATTATAAAGATGGATAGACAGTGTATAAACATATATGTTTTGGCTATCTTGGCAACACATATTAGTGGGTTTAAGAAATAAAAGCCGTCTATAAACAGGTTCACTGTCGCAATCAAGGTGGGGCGTATTTATACCATCAAGTGTGTATTTTAAATAAACCCTCTGTGAATCAGCTTTTAGATCATTCTTGCTTTGTTAGCCATGCTTCCTTGTTAGACCATAATTGTGTCAAGTAAGTTATTTAACATGAAATATTTACCACAATGAGAAAGTGTGTAATGTACATGAATCAGGTTACGATTGAATTAGGCTTTTTAGTATCCAGAATTTAATTTTTCTACAAATACCATGGCTTTTCAAATTAGTTGGCACACATGTTTGCTTAAAAGCGACGGTTGACTGGGTATAAGTCGAGATTATGTCACATGTATGTCATTCTTAAATGAAAACAGTGAGAAATTGTGTTTTATATGTTCGTACTTATAGATTGACAATGGATACATGGATATCGACATGTACCATAGTTCTTAAAACACAATAAACGTAAACGCAAGTTCATTTAAGTTTTTATTGCGATTTTTGTTGTTGTTGAAAAGATTAAAATACAACGTTAACCAATGTCCGTAAGATGTTCTGAACAACATGAAAGCAAGGCCTTACGGCCCCGCTTACAAGTAAGTGTGACCTATCTGGTCGCTTGTCCAACGTGGACTGAATTCCCTACTGAAAATGAATATTCAGTGCTAACAAATATGGCCGAATACAATTTTGAGTGGTCAATAAAACTCTGCATTTTTGCCGACTCGTTAATGTTCCGACTCAATGACGCGGCAGAAACGTTCTAGACAAAATTATCACGTTTGACCAGTTCGACGGATGTTTTTGATGGCCGATCAAGATTATAATTATCCAGGCAATTCAGACTGTGGTTTCATAACTTATAATTTTGACATCTTTGACGTATATACATTAAGGCAGCGCAATAACCTAAGTGCATTTTATTGTAAACATATTAACGTTCTCTTTCTTATGATTTAGGAAATATTTTAATCAAAAGTTTATTATTTTATTTAAACCATAATTTTCTTAAAAATGAAAAATCTATTAATAATCTCCCAAATTCAAGTATTCTATAAATTTAATTATGGCCAATATGATAAAAGATTTATGATTAATCTTCTAAAAATGTAATTGTTTGACTTATATAATGGTTCCCCAAATATTCTTTACGTTACAGCAATAACATCCGCGCATGTATATACTGTTCACTTTTGTTAAGAAAAGGTGTACATTTAATCTGAAAGATTATATTGAATTTGAGGAAATAAATGTTAATTGTGTTAATGAAATCAACGTATGTTTGTTTTGTTGTGAATATAATCACCTGAAACACACGTTCGTCACTACTGAGAAGATCGTATTCGAGGCTTGTGAAATACCTGTTTCATTGCATCAATAAATCAACAGAGAATAGTTTTACGTCTGGTATTATATATTGTAACTGCTATGTGTATTAAAACTCAAAAGTTCTGCTTAACATTTTTATACGCCCGTATAAAATACGGGACGTATTATGTGAAACCCCTTGGCGGGCGGGCGGCGGGCGG
>VMBQ01013052.1:0-17852 GCA_007657795.1 Dreissena rostriformis
ACTGAAACAACAACATATCAGTTTCCATTACATAACTTGAATTAAGATGGCGGTATTGCAATGGAATTTGTGTAGGTAGCTTACATGCAGACCTTGCTTGGCATTTCATTTGGGATCAGTCGTTTTAAGGTCAAGGTGACTGTGACTGTTACTAAAACTAGAAAAACGGTTTCGACTCAATAACTTTTGATTGGGGTAGTGTGCTAAAATGCTGTCCCTTGATGTGCGTGCAAACCTTTAGCTCGGGTTTATATTTGTGTCGCATTTGCATAAAGAGTTGCTTCAACTTTAAACTTCGTTAACTTCTTCTAAGAAACTGTTTTCGTTCAATAATTTGAGTTTTTTTAGATGCAGGTACTGCGCTCTTATTGTATGTGTATGTAGCTTGCCTTCAGGCCTTGATTAGGATTGCAAAATTATTGAAGTCAAAATATTAATTATTTTTAACATGTTAAATCTTAGTTGTGTGGCTTTGCCATGATTGTTGTGTCACACATATTATTGGTGCAACTTTCAACGTCTTCTTGCAGCATTGTGCAGCGGAAGTTGTGGGAGTGGGGGAGCGTGCATGAGGCCGGGTCTCTGTCTGTGCTTCACCGGAGAGATATCGCCTATTTGTGTGCCCAGTGGAGGTAAATTGTTAGTGGAACCAAGGTCGTAGACATCGCTTATAAACTATTACAAGAACTCGTCGTCATACTATCGGCCCAGTAGAGTTTAGTAGCTACTAGTTTCCGACCGTATTATTCGAAGTTGTCGTACAGAAATAATGATCGGAAGATATCGCCCTACGGTGGGTGAAGTGGATGTGAGTACTGTAGCAAGTGTTTCAAGTGCTGATGAGTAAGTACTAGTACCCGTTCGTAGATATCAGTTAGAAACAATAGCCGGGAAGATATCGCCCTACTTTTCGTCAAGTGGAGACGAATACGGTTGCTACTGATGGCCAGTCGTAGATATCGCTTTAAAGCCATTGCCGGAGAGATACCGACCTCCTTTGGGTCCGGTTTAATATAGAAGCTTCTTTTACCAGATCGTAGATATCAGTCAGAAACAATAAACAAAAGATATCGTCATATTTTGGGTTAAGCAAAGGTAAGAAGCTTCAGATATCCGGCGGTAGATATCGGCTTAAAGCCATTAAACCAAATAATTCAATTGGGGTCTGTAGCTACTTGAACTCGGATATTGATGTCGCATGATTTTTTTTTTAAAATAAATTCTCCAAAAGGTCTCATGGTAAATTTACAAATCCACTTGTGCCGTAACTTTCCTTTACTGCAAACTTTGCAAAGATAATCTCTCTTGCAAATTGGTTTGATTTTCTTTCAAACGATAACAATGAATACAATTTCATATGTTTTGTTATTGTTGTCATTTTTGATGCAAACTGAATGGTTTGATGATCTCGATCAACGTGTATTCCTTATTTACAATGCGAAACACTTTGCTGTTTTCTAGAAGGTTAAGGCACAATTTATTCTTAAATATTTGCAAAAGAAATAATTAATTTACTGTACTTTTTTTGGTAACCCAAAGATTTATTTACCAATGATATACAGTACACGTTTCCAATGTGACTTCTTTTTGTCGATAGGTTCCGCCAGCTCGCTTTGTGATCCCCCATGTCAGAACGGAGGCGTGTGTGTGGCGCGGAACTTGTGTCGATGTCCTTCGGGCTTCTCCGGTGGAACATGCGACAATGGTTAAGTGTTGCGTAAAAAAGTGACGCGCATAAACTTTGTTTTGTTGCCAAAAAATAGAACATAGTGTGTTCGTCCTGGCATAGGAAGTTAATTATATACTATTTGAAAATAGTGCAAGGCATAAACACATGCATCAAAAAAATGAATATTCGTGTAAAGGCAATTCTGTACTAACAATACGCCAGTTTCAGATTCAGAAAGGTTGTAAGTCAAAGGATATTAAGTGCCTCTGATCGTCTAAACATCAGCTCTTGGTTCTTGTTGGAAGCAGAACATTCCAATAACCGTTGTTAGGTTCATGCGATATAACTTAACATTCATAACTCATTTTATTTTGTTTTCATTAAATGGTCATACCACTTGCCGCTAAACATGTATGTCTTCTGTTTGTTCGTTAGCAGACGTTGTTATAAAAGGGCTTTAGTGCAACATGATCATAAAACTTGCTCAGAACTTTTGTTCTAACTATATCTCTGCTAGTTCGAAAATGGTAACGGTCCGAGGAACAATATGGCTGCCAGGTGGCCGAGCAGTTTTTCTAAAAAGGCTATAGTAAAAGATTGATGACACTTAACAGGTCACATTTATTGCCTACTCTTCAGGATATTTGCTAAGAATATTTGTCCTAATGATATCTTTGCTGAGTTCGAACCCGGATACATGTGATCAAACCGTCGGTCATGAGGTATAAATTAAAGAAAAGCTTGTGAAAACTCTATAGGTAACATTTATTGCCAAATCTTCTTCAAACTTTTTTAGAACATTCATCTTCATAATATCTCATTCGAGTTCGAAACTGGATAACGTTGGGTCAAAAACTAGGTCATTAGGTCAAACAAAGGAAAAGCTTGGAAATACGTTAGAGACCACGCTTTAGTGCCAACTATTTATAAACCTGGGTCAGAACATTTCGTCCCCTAATTATCAGATTGTCTTTTTTTCTTAATTTTCATGTGCTTTTGTACTTTTAAATAAAATCCAAACCGTGCACTTGAACTGGTCCAGGAGAAGAAACTACCATACAATTTCCAAACCTCCAAATTATCTCCCTTTCATTACTTTCTGTTTACCTCTGGTGGCTATTCCCTGCCTACATTACCAAAAATCCCTTCTTTTTAAACCCCCAGAGTGGCAACTTGCTGTTTTAACTATAAATTAATGCACGTAGTGTTGTATATTATGTCTATAAGTTAATCCCATGTATTAACTCAATTGTTTTGTCTTTTTCTTAACTGTACATTACATTGTTTTACTGATTAATTTGTATGTGGCCCTATTAAGGTGACCGTTTGGCGACAAATTATTCATTACCCCTATCTTGTTAATATTATTTTTAACTTTCCTTTTAGATATTGTCTTAACGCCGCCCTGGGAGGTCATCTCTTCTCAAATATCCCAATATCCTATAAGGTTCTTTACAAACAGGGTTCAACATTAGCTATCACACCCAAATATAGTCCAACATTCAATAACAATGCGATTATATAACATATTTTCACATAAATGTGCAATCCTTTTGCAAAATAGAGCAACTTAAGCAACTTAAGTAAGCTCCGGCTTCTCAACAAATTAATGTCCAACTTTTTGTATATTTGCCCATAGTTTTTTGTCATTTTTTACATCAAAGTGACTCTAACTTTAGATTTATTCCATTCATTGATTAGAAAAATAGGTCATTTTATGTTGATAAACCCTTAGAAGTAATGTTGAACCACTTTGTGATTAGGTTAGTCCCTATGATATTTCGGATGAGTTCAAAACCGAATCACGTGGGGTCAAAAACTAGGCCTCTACGTCAAATTAAAAAGAAAGAGTGTTGACATTCTAGAAGCCATAATTGTTCAAATTATTCCTCGAACCAGTGAGATACGGTTCCTGTCCCGTTAAACAAACATGGCGGTCATTATGTGAGGCAGTGTTCCTTATGTAGCTATAGTAAACCCAGTTGAACACTTTAGAAGTCACATTTTTTGGCCAACTAATCATGAAACTTGATCAGAACATAACAAATATTGTGCTGTCATGAATTCTAGGCTGAGTTCGAAAACACTGTGGTTTGTTCAAATACATAGCTGGCATGTGTTGGGGCAGATTGACTTGTACGTGTATTGTGAAACATTGTGACTACTACCTGCACGGAACAGTTAACTTCCTTGGAGTCTCAGATGATAACCTTATCGCGCTTTGACCCTCTTGTTTTTGTGTGTAACACACTTCTTTTTATATTTGTATAACACATGGCTTCTCATCCACTTTCCTCAGACCTGCGAACCGGTCCATGCTACACGAAGCTATCGGACAACACGTGCCGGGGCCAGCTCCCCAACGTGATACCCACAAAGCACCTGTGCTGTTCCACGGAGGGTATGGCATGGGGCGACCCCTGCGAGGAATGCCCGGCCAATCCACACCCTTGTAGGCGGGGCTACGTGCTCAACTTAGCCAAGAACACGTGCCAGGGTATGTGCATGTAGGCATATGTCAGGAACATTTAAAGCGAAGTTAAAAAGCGAATGCATTCAAGCCGATTACATGCTTCTATAACCAAGAAGATTCGTTCAACTTTCGTAGCGGTCGAAAATGACGAATGCACGACTTTATGTATTTTTATAATATTAGGAATAGGCTTGTTCCGATTTTGTTAAATAACCGAGTGCCTTTGACCATATATCTTCAGCTGGAAACCAGAATGTGAATCATCTATATTCACTAAATAGACTGACTTATTGGACCTTTACATAATATACTATTTGTACATGCTATTATTTTCAGCGGTTCGCAAGAACTTCTGTTTCCAAAGTGTCGTTTACGGCAAGTGCGCCGCCGGGTTGCCGACCAAGATCTCCCTGGCGGACTGCTGTTGTGGGGCTGGGAAGGGCTGGGGATCTCAGGAACTGTGTCAGTTGTGCCCAGAGAGAAACACTGGTAAGTATGGCATGGAGTTGGGCAGGGCTGGTAACCGCAAGAACTGAGTCCAGCGATAAACACGGGTAAGTTATATATGTGGTCGTGAAGCGGTGGTGATAACAAGAACTGTGTCATCTCTGCCCAGAGAAAAACACGGGTAAACCCGTGTTATGGGGTCGCGTACAATTGTTTCGCATATGGTGACCATATGCGAATCGATTGAACGTATGCGTACGCGACCTCTTTTAGTCATGCCACTGTCAGTTAATAATACACATATTTTTTACACTAACCATTGTTTTCTATGTCCCATACGCATTCGTCGGATGCAATTTCATATTCGTGCTCATTTAATCTAAATATCTGTAATGTAACTTCGGTAAGGACGTGCGCCATGAATTACTCAATACACTTATTTTCTACAGTTCCCATTGTTTTCCATGTTCCCAGACGCCTTCGCCCGGCTGTGCCAGCGACCGGAACCAATCGGCACGGACGAGTGCTCATACTTCAGCAACCTGTGCAAGAACGGACGCTGCGTGGACACCCAGTACTCGTACCGGTGCGAGTGCTACGAGGGCTTCGCCTCCTCGGAGTCCGGCGGCGAGTGCGTAGGTACGACGGAGCGGTTATTGATAACTGTTAACGAACATACCATTTTTTTTATAATGCACCAATGTGTAGGATTGTTCATGTATTAATGCACTTCGGTGTAGGTTCCCATTGTTTCACATAATTACGCACAATTGTGGACCGTGGGCATGAACTATTGTTTACGGTCATTTTACGGTTTTACCTCTCTGGAACAAGTAGGACAGCCGCTTGTTTCTTTAAATAGTAAGTACTATTATGATAATACAAAAAGTACTGGTTTACCGCATAGGCAGACTATTTTTGTCTACGAACTTTTTTTAGAAGATTAACTGACCACCGTGATTAAGCTACATTTCTGTTGAACATTGCGGAACAAATCATATTCAACACATTTTCAGACATTGATGAGTGTCGCCAGCAGTCGGGTCTGTGTCGGCACGGCCAGTGCATCAACTTTCCGGGTAGCTTCGAGTGCAAGTGTGATGAGGGCTTCGTGCTGCACTCTAGCGGCAGGTACTGCACGGGTAAGTCATACGTGCACGCACGTACATTTGGATGTATACATAGCGCCACCATGTTCACCATGGTATCTCGATGAAGGGAAGTAATTCTTCTTCTTAAATAAGTTAGATACGCCTTTGTTATTATATATATGCTATAATCATCATAATAACCATGGGCTTAATAAATCATAGCATCTAGTCATCATCATCATCAGCCGCAGCAGTATCATCATCATTACCACCACCACCCTGCCATCATCATCATACTCATTATTATCTTCAATCATTAGTATCATCATTATCAACAACATCAGAGCATCATCAAAAACCAAATCAACTTCTTATCATAAGTCGTCTTCTTGTTCGTCATATTCATCAACGTCATCGACTCATCATTATTATCAATATCATCAAAGGCACCACAAGAATTATAAAAAAAATCATGATAATATCTTTGTACAGTGTACAATTCCGTTGATAACCCAGATATGAACGAATGCGAGAAGACGAACATGTGTCCTAACGGTCGGTGCATCAACATGGATGGGTCTTACAAGTGCGAGTGCTACAAGGGGTTCAAACAGTCCGCGAACCAGATGGTGTGCCTAGGTACGCATGTCCTTGATGTCCGCCGAAAGGTTCTAGATTATTTTTTTAGAACTGTATACGCATATGTACGTTCACTAATCTATCGATTTTAAATTGCTGTACGTTCAATCCAATATAGATGTACACAAATGTTTGAGCAGTCACAGTAAACCGGAAATAATTCAATGTATTTTAACCCATTTATGCCTAGCGTCTAGAAAAAAAGGCCTTGGCAAACAGCGTAGACCCAGATGAGACGCCGCATGATGCGGCGTCTCATCAGGGTCTATGCTGTTTGCTTAAAAGGAATTTCTTCAAGAAATATTCTAAATAAATATAATAGACATCCCTAATTTTGGAAATATATTGATCCAATTTACAAGGTTGGGAGAGTCCACTAGGCATAAATAGGTTAAAGCATACGTTCTAGTGCCAGGTACTTATTTTATTTTCCCCATTCACAATTTTGTTTATAAGACATGCATTAAAATCATGTTTATATGTGAAAGCGCTCGGTGCGAATGGAATAATGTACAATCGACGTGGGAAGAAACGAGTATACTTACTTGATTTACTGGCATCACCAGCTATCGTCTGTGTAGGAACTATGCTTCTTAAAATTACTGAATCGTTTATTATTATATCGAATTCAACGTTATTTTTTATTTTTGTCGTGGAAATATTAATTTGGAACGATTTTGCTGGTTAATTATACTATTTTTGAAGAGCGGGGCTTTCCTGTCTAAACTCAACATATCTGCTACCTCCATTATGCATTTCGACATTTTAGGCGATGGCTTAACAACAATCACAGTTTCTTGTGAATTTTATTTTCGCTGAAAGTTGTCGCTTTTACATTTAATTATACAAGGAAAATATTAAGTATATCGTGGCCCAAATGTAAAAAGACAACAAAGGAGCGGACGTTTGGACGATCCAGATAAATACACACAGAGTTTAATTTGGGGTTCTAAAACAAATGGGTCGCGTTCTGAGAAAACTGGGCATAATGCACGTGCGTAAAGTGTCATCCCAGATAAGCCTGTGCAGTCCGCACAGGCTTATCCGGGACGACACTTTCCGCCTAAACTGGAATAACGCTAAGAAGAGACACCATTTAAACGAAAAATTCCATAAAAGCGGAAATTGTCGTCCCTGATTAGCCTGTGCGGACTGCACAGGCTAATCTGGGATGACAATTTACGCACAAGCATAATGTCCAGTTTTCTCAGAACACGACACAAATAAAATACACTTGTCGGTATCGGCGTTAACTTGGTCGTATTGAATTTCGTTGAAGTTGACACCATTTTAGCAATTGAACCATAATATGATAGTGAATATATTTCCTTTAACATTTCCCGTCCAAATTCATATATTCGTATAGGATTGACACAATAAAATGTTGGCATTAAAATCGTATATACTCGCTTCAAAGATGCTTATATTGTCGTTTCCCTCAATTTCCTGTCCATGATTGCAGCTCCCAAATGAGAATTTCCTGTTTTTGTGAAATTTAAAAAAAAGCAGATAAACACAAAATATTGTCATATTTACTAAGATTCTTTTTGTGAAATTATTATCCGCAATTTGCTCTCGTTTAGACATAGACGAATGCACAGAGAATCGGCGCCTGTGTTTCAACGGACAATGTCTCAACAATCCCGGAAGTTACCGATGTATTTGTAATCAAGGATACCGGCTGTCACCGGATGGCGCGTTTTGTCTGGGTAATTATAGGAGATAACGTAGTTGATATAGTATCTTATTGAAAATATACCTTTACATAAAATGTGTTCCTTGCTGTGAATACGTTTTGTAGCTTGAACACAACAGCGATTGTAAATTATGTTTATGAACATTTTGTTATGTTTAAATATAACTTACAATATGATATTTAGTCAATTTGTACTAAGTATTGGCCATTATGGTTTGTTCAAATGTGGTAACACTCAGTAAACCTGTGTACACTCCGCGATCAATCACGAGGCGTTATGAAAGGTTATCATATATATAGTCTATATTGTCGGCGGGTGCATATATAAAAAACAAATATCAACGGCTCCTGCAGGAAAATATATGCATTTACCAATCTTCATGTTGAAGATCGAGAAATGGCGCACGTACAAGTTAATATTCTAAATTGAAAATCATTTTAGTTAAAATGTTTAAAAGCATTGCATTGCACGTTAAACTGTTTATTTGATAAAAATTAAAATCATTCGATACATTATATACGTATGTACACCCAATTTCATGATATTGTGTTAGAGCCGTGCCTTCTTATAATCCTAAGGAAAAACTTGAACATAAATGTTAGATTGTATTTAGTTTTCTTATTGTCACACGTCATTACGTATCGCGCTTTAAAGCGATTACAGATATTACATAAATCTATACAAAAACCTTTATGATAAATATGACCAATTAATACATTTGTTACTCTTGCAGACAACGACGAATGCCAGACGACAGGCATGTGCGCAAACGGGATGTGCAAGAACCTGGACGGAATTTATAAGTGTATATGTAGCCCCGGGTACCAGCTGTCACCGGATGGAAGCGTCTGCTTAGGTAAGCGCACTTCTTCCGGTTTAGTAATATTTTAACCGTAATGGTTCGCCAATAACGTATGCATTCCAGCGCTCTTGTAGCCGATTTGTGATACAGCACTGGCTTCAAAAACCAAACTGAGAATCGAAAGTTCGAATCCCCGCAAAAATGTGATAAACATGTTCCAACACGTCTTTCGTGTGAGACGTGTAGTGTTTTAGCCATCTTTAACTTGAAATCAATAGAGCCAGTTTTTTTTCTATTTTATTGTTAATGATCGAACACATTGCAAATTATAGATATTTCACTATGTTTGTGTAATGATAACATCGGTTTGAAGAATATAACGCACAGCAAATAATACAAGAGGTCCGCGGTCGGAGACAGATGCCCCTCCCCCAAAACAGGGCATTGACACAGGATTTGTTTGCAACAAAACTGACCATAAGAGTTAATCTTATCATTTAAGTTTGACTAAGCCATTTAAGTAAGTTTTTAGTTGACACTTCTGTTCAATCAGAACTTCAGAAGTATAAAGTAAATTATATATACATTATTATTATTATAGTAAATGGGTTGAGAATACTTTAGTATTATAACTAGTGATGTCACGATGATCGAATAAAATCGATTAATCGTTGTCGGATGAGAACGTTGGATTATCTACTGTTCAAGGTCAATGCATCTGCAAAGTATGAGGCCCACCACTCAATCCTTTGATGACATATCGAACGGATACCAATTTAACACTTACTGTCATAGTAACCTTGACCTTTGAACTAGTGACCCAAAGTTCAAAAGGGGTCATCTGCCCTACCAAGGCCAAAGCAAATGTGAAGTATCAAGCCAATCGGTCTTTTCGTTGAAGAGTTGTTGATCGGAAATGATTTTCACCCTTATTGTGACAGTGACCTTAACCTTTGACCCAGTGACCCAAATTTCAGTAGGGTTTATCTACTGTCCACAGCCAATGCACATGGGGAGTATCAAGCCAATTTGTGAATCAGTTGACGAGTAATTGATCGGAACCGATTTCACACTTAGTGTCACAGTGACCTTGACCTTTGACCTAGTGATCCCAATTTCAATAAGGTTTATCTACTGTCCAATGCCAATGCACACGGGAAGTATATAGCCAATTGGTGATTCAGTTGACGAGTTATTGATCGGAACCGATTTCACACTTAGTGTGACAGTGACCTTAACCTTTGACCTTGTGACCCCAATTTTAATAGAGGCCATCTACTGTCCAACGCCAATGCGTATGGGAAGTATCAAGCCAATCGGTCACTTCATTCAAAAGTTATTGATAGGAAACAATGTTTACTCTTAGTGTGACAATGACCTTGACCTTTGACCTAGTGACCCAATTTCAATTGGGATCATCTACTGGCAAAGGTAAATGCACATGAGAAGTATCAAGCCACTTGGTAAATCCGTTCACAAGTTATTGATCGAAATCAAACTGGTCTGCCGACAGACCGACATCAAGCAAAACAATATACACCCTTTTCTGTGGCATACACATACCACGAACGCGTTCGTAGATGTATACATTTGTTAAGTTTATAAAAACTATAAAAAAAAACATTTACAAACTAAATAAAAAAAAAATATATCGCAACAATGTGTACGAGTCCGGGATATAAAAACATAGTAATAAAACATCTCTTTACGTATTCTATTTTCCACCAAATTAATCATAGCAAGCGAAACGAATGGGTTAACAACAGTATCTTCATTACTGGTAAACTGTTGTTCCAAAGGAAAATTAACATGTTATATTTTATAACTTGTATTGTTATAGTCCGTATTTTATTAAGAGTTGCATGAGCAGATTACTTTCATAGAAAAAAAATGTCAATACCATTTTCATATACCTGCATGGTTGAGCTGTTTTCCATTGTTTATCATTCGTATATTGTTATAGTAATGTATCCATATTGTATTTCCGAATAATATCTGGCGTTGGTACTTATTTAATTGTACAAGCTATTTTACCAGTATATAAATAAAGTTATTTTCCAGTTTAAAAGTATATTTAATGACAGAAATCTTTAAGGTCTCTTTGCAACAAATCTTTCTTCATTATTATGCAGACGTAAAATTTTCGATTATATTTTTTATTCTGTGCGAATTCAGAAAATTGATCGAAAGCTCAACCTTGAACACCATACAAACAGTTTGTGATCGGTACCAAAAATAATGGACAGTACTCTTAGTGGAAACAAACTACTTTGTATTTAACGCCTTGCTTAGTTGGTAGAAACAGTTAAAAATCCAGGTAATAGTGCTAAATAATATTGAGTCATATAGTCCAAACTTCGTTGTATCAATAAAGACCGGTATTTACGCATTTGACCATAAATATCGTAGGTACCGATTTTTTTTTTCAATTATAGGGACAGGAAAGTCGTATTATTACGTTGATATACTTAAACGGTACTTTTGATATCAAAAGCCTTATGTATATAGTCATTTTGTTGATAAGTTGATGTTGCTAATGATTGGTCACATGAAACTTACAATTCACTGAAACGTCTTAAGTTTTTTTAAGGTTAAAATGTCTTATCTTACAAAAGATAAACAATTAAATCCATCAACGCATCAATGTCACACTACTTGTTATGATAAAGTCCATAATCAATGTAAAACGTGCGCGGCTCAAATTATATGTTAATTGCAATTTAAATGGTCAACATACAAATATAAGTCATGGAAAAATAATACGTAGAAGCCGTTACACGAAATATGTCACTTTACAATTGCTGATAATGTGCATTGGCGCCACCTTCTGTTCCTAACACCATTCATTGGCATTGTTTTTATATATCTCATGAAGGTTGAGTCTTAGACTCCCTCTTGCTATAATTAAATTAACCAGTTAACTTAATAATACAATGTCGCAGACTTATTACCCGCTTGCCAAAGAAAACATTTGACAATCATTGACCATTTGTAATTAAGCTCTACATCTTCAGGTTTTTACCAACAACATCTCCAATGAATTTATTAGCATCCGTTTGTCCTGCTCTGACAAAGCGATTGCAAGAGGGCATCGTGGGTGGTTAGAATCACAAACTTTAAATTTGCCTTCGCTTCTTGTCTAAATGACGGTTTTATTATATACACAAACTGTGGGTGCATGCCCCGTATATGGTTCTTGAATCATTTTTGATTGGAAATGCTCCAAAGACAATAATATGTTTTCGTACTTCAAAAATCCACTCGGACGTTTCGAGCAGTTTAAATTGGTCGTTCTGCAACAATAGATCGCCATTCTCTTCATTCAAGAAAATTGTGTATGTCCTGGACATGTAAGTTATATAATAAAAAGTAAGTTTTTCTATACCTTAATCAATTTTGTCCCCTTGTGACAGATTTTTTTTTATGATTTCGCACCTTTTTACCGCTTTCTTTTAGTTGTAATATGTCCGACTAGTCATCGATTTTGAATCTACACATAAAGTACGACACTTTGTTAGAATTGCATGGTTTCTTTAACACGGTGGATTTATTTTTATCACTGGTAGATTTGTTTGAGACGGCACTTTTTTCAGGACCATTTTCAACAATAAATGTGTAACTATATACTATCAAGAAGGCTACTTACTGCTTAACATTGCGTATTTGGTTGAGTACACATGAGATTGGATTACAAGACTATCAGACCTTAGGTGTAATTATGAAATGTTTCTCTTAATATATATACAGTATATGTTCATACAAGTGTGACGGCCGATCAATCTCACTCTTTTTGAGTTTTTAGGTGTATTCACAAGATACTTGTAAATTCAACACGGACGCGTACTGTTTATATTTTTCAATTCTCAAATGGAGTCTCGGAGGAATCATGGCCTTTGTATTTGTATTGTTTTCATGCGACGATATTGGCAATTAATTAGTCTATTAATTAAACTAATTAATAGACTAATTAGCACGTGCCAACTGTACACAAAGTGAAACGTTATTCCATTACAAAAATATGAAAACGATATGATATGTATTATTATGTTATTGAAACTTTAAAAGGTTATTGTTTTGTCGGTAAATATCATTCTTTGTTCGTTTATTCATTAATTAAAAATGATCCACAAAACTATTGCCTAATGTGCAGAAATAATGCATAGCCCTTTAATACTTTTCTTCAAAGTAAACGAAAGAATTAAATAAAACCAACTATAACGCTATTTCTACAATTTGCGCATGATATCAAAATATGGCACTCTACAAAGAGATTCACATCTAATGGTCAGCACAAATGCAATAATAAAATATACATGGAAAGCTTAACAGGTTTGGAATATCAAAAGCATGTCATAATCAACAGAAATGTGAGCCGAAGGTAAAGCAATAACGAAGGGTAAAATATGCATGTAAACTAAAATAGGTGTATGCTAAAATACATGTTCAAAGATTGTTCAAATATACGCTTTCATAATGAAATTGACCATACTCGCAAGAAAAAGAATAATGCAATGCAGCAATTCTTCATTTTTTGTTCCATCTTTATATTGCAAATCATAACATATGGATGAAAGAAAGGTGGAAAAACACAGCAACCTTGATGCAATCGCCACAGAGCCATCGGGTTAAGCTATTAATAACATCCCGTGACTGATAAGACCCAGACGAGGTACAATTATTGGCAGCAGATGTGTTCATATTTTCTCTATATACATTGAAGACGCGTAATTATTCTTAAAAACGAAATACCAACAACACATATAGAGGGGTTGGAAAAGCCTTAATAAATAAAACTAAATACAGCTAGATAACTACAATGCGCGTATAATATAACAATACTAATATGGCAAAATCAAAGTAGGTACTCGCCGAATGGTCAGCAATAACACACTTATAAATATATTTCTATAAACTAAACAGTATTGCACAATATCAAAAAACATGTCATAAACAAAAGATGTGCGCCTTAGCTAATGCAAAAAATTGCATTATTATATATTTTATATATATTTTTTTTTATATGTATACAAGAACGTGGTAATTCAAGTACATGTATACAGTCGTCTACATCATCGCGGGTTAATTTTATATTGAGCTGATATAGTTTATACATGCAGAAAAAGAAGAGCACGCGGAAAGTTATATATTACTATCTTAAACGAATTCCTCCGCTTTTATTACAAATACTTTTGGGTTATCTGTGCTCTGTTTTCCTTTGATTTTTTTTTTATCCAGTATGACTTATTTGTGGTTGCCTTTTAAGTGCATTGATGACAATACATCAATTTTCTCTATACATTCAATGTAAACAACGGAAAATGAAGATTTTACAGAATGCTAATAATAATTTCGGACGATACATCCATTGTCAAGATAAGAAAAAATTATCTGGCATCATTATTAATTCATTTATATATATTTTAATTCACCCATTTGATATGATACAGAAAATTTATGGGGATAATTGTTTTCCCATTTTGCTAGCAAGGACAAAACAATATGTATTATCTATTTGTCTGAAAATTGAAAAAAGAATCAAAATTGTACTATTAAGTTAAATTTGTCTGAAAATATTGACTCTCCTTTAAAAAATATTGCATGTAATAATGTCGATAGTATACTAATATATTCTTTTCCGTTTCAGAATAAATAACTGAACATTTTAATAATTTTTTTACAGTAATATAATTCAACAAATATCGANGTCTGAAAATATTGACTCTCCTGAAAAAAATATTGCATATAATAATGTCGATAGTAAACTAATATATTCTATTCCGTTTCAGAATAAATAACTGAACATTTAAGTAATATTTTTACAGTAATATAATTCAACAAATATCGAGTGAAACTTTAGATAAGGTGATACTTATATATATTTATATATATACAGGCTTTATGTTCAAACATAGTGTTTGCAACATAATAATACTTCTTTATTATTATGTAGAAATAGGCAAATTNCTTTATGTTCCAACATAGTGTTTGCAACATAATACTTCTTCATTATTATGTAGAAATAGGCAGATTACGGACGCCTTTGTGAACCGTTTACTTAAAAGTTAATTTTGTCGGCTTTTCACCACCACTACTTCTGCTACTATAATCCGCAACCCAGCCCACCGCAACACATAATAGTTATATTAACTATTTATTTAATAATATTTCAATCATTCTGTCAATTTCCGCAAGCACATATTTTTTCTGTTGTGTTCAATATTTTGATACAGTTTGAATTTGGATACGCAAGAACATCACAACTGTGATTCATCATTCTTAGAAATAATGTATGGTTTGTACCGACGTTAAACGCATGCTGTAAATGTATATATATAAGTTTATGACGATGAGCTGTATGCTCAAGTCGAAATAAAATATTATTCTGTTATGGCCTTTGAAAATAAGTGTGTCATTACTTAAACGTGAATTTTATAAGCCATAATTATTCATGTTCTTCAACATTATATATAAGGAAATAAGTCGTGTTTTAGATGCTGTTGCAGCTGCTGATTCTACCAGTAATGATGAGCATTATTAGTATGCTGAAATTAATGAATGATTAAAATTATGATTATGATTTTGATGATCACTTTGAAAAGTGTATGGTTAGGATGCGGATGAAGACATATTATATTAGATTGCACGATTGTTTCGTCTATTTTATTGTAATGAAATGAGTTTTAAAGCTGCTTAAATTATTATTGTTGATAGAAACACAAACCATTACCACGTTTAACTTTAAAGTTCAAACACGGATGTATACATTTTATGTTAAATAGCTGTGATTAAATGATAATAATAATACATAATAATAATAATGACAATATATTTAATAAATTGCTTACATTAGACGAATATTAACTAAGATTTATATTGCTACTACAGCCGCTGCGACTTCTAATGTTATTTTTTGAAAATAAGTGTTGATTATGTTATTGCTTCTATTTTTTTGGTGTTAGAAATCGTATTATTTTGTTTTAAACAAATCCCGCACATTACAAAAGTTCGATATATTTATTTTAAGTCGCTTATACAGTCTTATAGTTTGTAAGCCTATGTTTGTTTCAGCCTTTATAAAAACTAAGAGAACACATGTAGCATAGTTAATGCATCTATTTTTTATTCGGTACGAAGTCGTACGACATGATTTAGTATCTGCTAGTTATGATGATGAAACTTATAAATCAGAGTGCTAATGCCATAAATTAACATTTTCATTATATAACAACTACTTTTTCTACTACGACTAATAGATGTACTAGTAGTACTAGCTGTTGGTGATGTTGTTGTTGTAGTAGTAGTCAGTTTTTCTTAATATCATAATTATACAACTTGTAACCGAAAAAATACAGTATTTATGTCATAAGCTAGTTTCATGAGATATTTAAGTTGTGTTTGATATAAGCTTATGAAAAGTGACGCAAATGTTTGAGCGAAGATGAATACCTTTCCGGATAAAATCTAACATTTTTTTTAATACACTGCACTGCTTAATACAAAAAAACACTACTTAATGGTTATATTGAAATTACCAAAAGTTGTCCACATTGTACAGTTATACACTTATCCAATTAAAGAAAGACCATTTCCCAGCGGGTTGGGAACATTTGACTGCGGGGAGTGAACAGTGTCCAACGGGGATTGCCCATTTCCTACCGGGTGATAAATATTTCCCATTTGAAAAGGAATATTTTGATGTGATGCTAGGGTTGTTGACAAAACATCTGAAAACAAAAGGACAACATTTTTAAACATAAAGAAGCAATAGTGTTGTGTTTGCTCCTCAATGAGCAAAATACTATAATAATAATAAGATATTTTCCACCATTTAAACTGTATGTGCAATTGCCCCATGTCCACATTTAACTGAGTTTGTTTCATCAGTGACGTGTCAAAAGTCGAAATTTCCCGAGGTTCTACACTGAGTCTGGGGCCTACACCAATTACAATTTCCGTCTGATTGAAGCTTTAATAGTTCGATAATACGTCAAACATATAACATCAAGGTGCCTGTACTTTACACGAATAGTCTTATTTAATAACGTAAGCAACATATAGTCCGCCATTATTGTTTCTTACAGTCCTTCATGTTTAATAATAAGTTTAGCTGACGTCCTATTTTATATATGTATATACATATATAAGATAGGACTTCAGCTAAACTAATTATTAAACATGAAGGACATGTGATATATTGTAACACTCAATGTTGCGATGAACATACACTTGTGTAAAAAAGGATTGTATATATAGTGCAGTGCAATATGTTTATATTTAATCATATTTTACACAAGTGTATGTTCATCTCAACATTGAGTGTTACACTATATTTTGCCAAGCGTTAACATAGTATTGCATTACAAAGGAAACTACATTCCTAGATTGGAGGATTAAGATGAACCAATTCAGTGATACTCCAACCGTTAATAACGTCTTAATGTGAAAACAGTTTTAAGTAATATTCCATATATGCCATCTCTACCCAACTCTCCCCCCCCCCCGTTTATTATTAGTATGTGTCCGTCATAATAGTGAATGCACTATTTTTGAATGGCAAATTATAAGGGGATCGTACACGTGCATAACACCTGTTAGCTTGTTGACTTAAAACGATTGAGCTTTTCATGCTGCCACTTGCTTTTTCTGGACACTTCTCAACGGGGCATCACTTGTGTACTTACACAACGTATTATTTTATTTTAGAAGCAATTCAAACTATAGAATAATAGCAGAAGCTGCAACGGTATTGAAGGTTTTACCTAGGTTATCACTAAAATAATAAATATTATTAGAAGCGGTATTAAGCAGTTATACAACAGCAGTTAATTAAAAGTAAGTTATCGTCAAAACAGTAGAATTCAAATTAAATTATGAAATTCAATAAAACATAAACAAGCATTATTTTATCATAATTAGGGCAAACAACAAATTTTTCAAACAAGCAAATAGCCTGAGTTGACTTTTTATTATAAATGTCAATCATCATCTTCCTCCTCCTCATCATCATCATGATTATCATCATCATCATCATCAT
>VMBQ01013054.1:0-18185 GCA_007657795.1 Dreissena rostriformis
TCTGCATTTACCGACTAGGCGAAAGTAATACACGCCGCGTGTATTAGCGAACTAGGCGGAACGCCGAGGGTTTTAGCGAGTTCACCTCGCTTTCCACCTCCGCGGAAGCACTCGCTTGCAGAAAAAAACACGGAGGGAGCGCGTTTTTTTTGGGAAAACACGAGGACTGTACTGTAGTTTTTATTCCTTATTCTTGTGCGCACGCGGACCCATATACGGAAAACGGATGGGGACAAATCTTTTTTTTTTGCGCCAATGACGCAAGGGTGCATCCACGGCAGAACACTGATCCATGCAAGCAGAAACTTTGATTTCCCTGATTTTCTGGGACGACACTTTATGAAAATTCATTAAGCCAAGTTTTTTAAGAGTGCCAATCCTACCAGTTGTGGTTGTGATGTTTCTGAGCCTCGGCCTCCTGCAGATGCTTGGTGATGGCCAGACACAGACCCAGCGCCGTTTCCTCCTCAAACTCCTGACCTATCAACTGAAAACATGAACTGGCTGACCTATCAACTGATCACACATACTGCCTGACCTATCAACTGAACACATGAACTGCCTGACCTATCAACTGAACACATGAACTGCCTGACCTATCAACTGAACACACATACTGGCTGACCTATCAACTGAACACACATACTGGCTGAAAAGTTTGTGACAGAGGGACGCAGAGCTCCAGATAAGATGCAAATCTGCATATTTATGCATTGAAAAATTAAAACAACGCTTTCAAAATCGGCCCATTATGTTACATTACACAATAGAAAACTTGGTACATATTATTTTTAATCGATTGAAATGCGTAACCAGTTTAACCAATAATCCAGTTGAGTTTATAGTGTAAGTTAACCTTTGTATCAAAAGTAAGTCAATCAAAGAAGCTTGTAATCAAAATGGCGACCTTTCGTGTTTGTGGATCAAAAAGGGACGTTTTAAGCGACCAGCGGCTCCTGTGGGAAGTATATTAAAATATGTCAACATGTGTAAGTTGAATATTTAAAAGAAAGTGTGCTCATATCATCATTTAAAATGTATTCTGTTTGCATTTATTAATAGCTAATAATAATATTTCTAGATTAAACAGGACAGTCATGTACTATGTCAGTTTTCTATGGAAATGGAAATTACCCCTCAATATTATTTAATACCCTTTATGGCGGTTACAAAGGAGTAAAATACGCTTGAACAATAATATCAGGGGGTATAGTAGCCTTTAGACTAAATCCTTATCTGGAGCTCTGACAGGACGGACAGCGCCAAAACTATATGGCTCCACCTTCTTCTAGGTATAAAAATATTCAACGAGAAATTTGTAGCTCATTTGTTAAATTCAGACAAACAAAAATTGTGATTTTCATATTAAAATCTTTAACGATCATGTCTTGTATTAGTTTCAATTGGGTTATTAAAGCATGAAATTAATAGATCCACACAAGGGTGGGTATTAAACAAAAGAAATGAAGTTTATATTGTGCTGCCCTTAAAATGCACAAAATAACAAGATGTGTTTGTGAAACACTATGTCCCCTTTTAAGCGATTTTGACCCATATATTTGACCTTTGACCTTGAAGGATGGCCTTGACCTTGACCTTTCACCACTCAAAATGTGCAGCTCAATGAGATACACATGCATGCCAAATATCAAGTTGCTATCTTCAATATTGCAAAAGTTATGGCCAATGTTAAAGTTGGCGCAAACCAACAGACCAACCAACAGACAGGGCAAAAACAATATGTCCCCCAGTATAGACTGGGGGACATAAAAAGAACATCAACAGCATACCATAAGCAGATCTTGTGCTGAAATCCTCACAGAATATGAGAAAGTGTCATCATCTTCATCTTCTACAAACTGGTCAGGATTCAATGTCCACATTCGTGCCTTAACAAGAGACCACTGGCATGAGATATTGTCATACACAATTAGGTTATTTGTATATACTACATAATAATTTCCAGCTGTGCAACACCAAATATGCTTCACCAAACAAAACATAATTTTACTGAAAAAAATAATTTTAAGATATACAAAATAGTAATTTGCAACCAAGAAATAAACAGAAAAGAAGAAAACGGTTCATACATTTAAAAAATCCTCAATGTTTAACAAGCCATTTTTGCTTCAACAATCTTAAATGTACTCTCCTTTTCTATAAACTAGGGATGGCAAATACAACAAGAAACCGTCAGAGACGGGTGATGCTCCCCAAAGGTTTTTTTGTAACAATATTGCACTATATATTCAGATAAAAGGAAACTTCTTGAGGGGCATAACTTTGGACAAAATAATACGATGGATGGTTTAGCAACTTAAAAATTTCAAAGGGCCATAACTCTCTAAATAAATCATCTAACCAGAACCCACTCATAACATGCGCATCTCCTCAAGGTAGTTAAGCTTCCCATAAAGCTTCATTGAATTCCAGTCAGTAGTTGGGGAGAAATAGCCCTGACAAGAATTGCACTATATGTACAGTTTATAGAAAATTTCAAAGGGCCATAACTCTGTGAAAAATCATTCGACCATAACCGGCTTATAATATGCACATCTCCTGTTGGTAGTGAAGCTTCCCATAAAGTTTCATTGAATTCCCATAATAAGTTGCTGAGAAATGGCTCGGACAAGAATTGCACTATATGTACAATGGCAAATTTCAAAGGGCCGTAACTCTGTGAAAAATCATCCGACCATAACTGGCTGATAATATGCACATTTCCTGTTGGTAGTGAAGCTTCCCATAAAGTTTCATTGAATTCCCGTGAAAAGTTGCTGAGAAATAGCTCCGACAAGAATTGCACTATATGTACAATGAGAAATTTCAAAGGGCCATAACTCTGTGAAAAATCATCCGACCATAACTGGCTGATAATATGCACATCTCCTGTTGGTAGTGAAGCTTCCCATAAAGTTTCATTGAATTCCCATAATAAGNTTGACCTCAAAGTGTGACCTTGACCTTGGAGATATTGACGTAATTCTTTCGCGCGACACACCGTCCAATGATGGTGAACATATGTGCCAAATGATTTCAAAATCCCTTGATGAACGACATAGTTATGGCCCGGACAAGCTCATTTATGGCCATTTTTGACCTTTGACCTCAAAGTGTGACCTTGACCTTGGAGATATTGACGTAATTCTTTCGCGCGACACACCGTCCAATGATGGTGAACATATGTGCCAAATGATTTCAAAATCCCTTGATGAACGACATAGTTATGGCCCGGACAAGCTCATTTATGGCCATTTTTGACCTTTGACCTCAAAGTGTGACCTTGACCTTGGAGATATTGACGTAATTCTTTCGCGCGACACACCGTCCAATGATGGTGAACATATGTGCCAAATGATTTCAAAATCCCTTGATGAACGACATAGTTATGGCCCGGACAAGCTCATTTATGGCCATTTTTGACCTTTGACCTCAAAGTGTGACCTTGACCTTGGAGATATTGACGTAATTCTTTCGCGCGACACACCGTCCAATGATGGTGAACATATGTGCCAAATGATTTCAAAATCCCTTGATGAACGACATAGTTATGGCCCGGACAAGCTCATTTATGGCCATTTTTGACCTTTGACCTCAAAGTGTGACCTTGACCTTGGAGATATTGACGTAATTCTTTCGCGCGACACACCGTCCAATGATGGTGAACATATGTGCCAAATGATTTCAAAATCCCTTGATGAACGACATAGTTATGGCCCGGACAAGCTCATTTATGGCCATTTTTGACCTTTGACCTCAAAGTGTGACCTTGACCTTGGAGATATTGACGTAATTCTTTCGCGCGACACACCGTCCAATGATGGTGAACATATGTGCCAAATGATTTCAAAATCCCTTGATGAACGACATAGTTATGGCCCGGACAAGCTCATTTATGGCCATTTTTGACCTTTGACCTCAAAGTGTGACCTTGACCTTGGAGATATTGACGTAATTCTTTCGCGCGACACACCGTCCAATGATGGTGAACATATGTGCCAAATGATTTCAAAATCCCTTGATGAACGACATAGTTATGGCCCGGACAAGCTCATTTATGGCCATTTTTGACCTTTGACCTCAAAGTGTGACCTTGACCTTGGAGATATTGACGTAATTCTTTCGCGCGACACACCGTCCAATGATGGTGAACATATGTGCCAAATGATTTCAAAATCCCTTGATGAACGACATAGTTATGGCCCGGACAAGCTCATTTATGGCCATTTTTGACCTTTGACCTCAAAGTGTGACCTTGACCTTGGAGATATTGACGTAATTCTTTCGCGCGACACACCGTCCAATGATGGTGAACATATGTGCCAAATGATTTCAAAATCCCTTGATGAACGACATAGTTATGGCCCGGACAAGCTCATTTATGGCCATTTTTGACCTTTGACCTCAAAGTGTGACCTTGACCTTGGAGATATTGACGTAATTCTTTCGCGCGACACACCGTCCAATGATGGTGAACATATGTGCCAAATGATTTCAAAATCCCTTGATGAACGACATAGTTATGGCCCGGACAAGCTCATTTATGGCCATTTTTGACCTTTGACCTCAAAGTGTGACCTTGACCTTGGAGATATTGACGTAATTCTTTCGCGCGACACACCGTCCAATGATGGTGAACATATGTGCCAAATGATTTCAAAATCCCTTGATGAACGACATAGTTATGGCCCGGACAAGCTCATTTATGGCCATTTTTGACCTTTGACCTCAAAGTGTGACCTTGACCTTGGAGATATTGACGTAATTCTTTCGCGCGACACACCGTCCAATGATGGTGAACATATGTGCCAAATGATTTCAAAATCCCTTGATGAACGACATAGTTATGGCCCGGACAAGCTCATTTATGGCCATTTTTGACCTTTGACCTCAAAGTGTGACCTTGACCTTGGAGATATTGACGTAATTCTTTCGCGCGACACACCGTCCAATGATGGTGAACATATGTGCCAAATGATTTCAAAATCCCTTGATGAACGACATAGTTATGGCCCGGACAAGCTCATTTATGGCCATTTTTGACCTTTGACCTCAAAGTGTGACCTTGACCTTGGAGATATTGACGTAATTCTTTCGCGCGACACACCGTCCAATGATGGTGAACATATGTGCCAAATGATTTCAAAATCCCTTGATGAACGACATAGTTATGGCCCGGACAAGCTCATTTATGGCCATTTTTGACCTTTGACCTCAAAGTGTGACCTTGACCTTGGAGATATTGACGTAATTCTTTCGCGCGACACACCGTCCAATGATGGTGAACATATGTGCCAAATGATTTCAAAATCCCTTGATGAACGACATAGTTATGGCCCGGACAAGCTCATTTATGGCCATTTTTGACCTTTGACCTCAAAGTGTGACCTTGACCTTGGAGATATTGACGTAATTCTTTCGCGCGACACACCGTCCAATGATGGTGAACATATGTGCCAAATGATTTCAAAATCCCTTGATGAACGACATAGTTATGGCCCGGACAAGCTCATTTATGGCCATTTTTGACCTTTGACCTCAAAGTGTGACCTTGACCTTGGAGATATTGACGTAATTCTTTCGCGCGACACACCGTCCAATGATGGTGAACATATGTGCCAAATGATTTCAAAATCCCTTGATGAACGACATAGTTATGGCCCGGACAAGCTCATTTATGGCCATTTTTGACCTTTGACCTCAAAGTGTGACCTTGACCTTGGAGATATTGACGTAATTCTTTCGCGCGACACACCGTCCAATGATGGTGAACATATGTGCCAAATGATTTCAAAATCCCTTGATGAACGACATAGTTATGGCCCGGACAAGCTCATTTATGGCCATTTTTGACCTTTGACCTCAAAGTGTGACCTTGACCTTGGAGATATTGACGTAATTCTTTCGCGCGACACACCGTCCAATGATGGTGAACATATGTGCCAAATGATTTCAAAATCCCTTGATGAACGACATAGTTATGGCCCGGACAAGCTCATTTATGGCCATTTTTGACCTTTGACCTCAAAGTGTGACCTTGACCTTGGAGATATTGACGTAATTCTTTCGCGCGACACACCGTCCAATGATGGTGAACATATGTGCCAAATGATTTCAAAATCCCTTGATGAACGACATAGTTATGGCCCGGACAAGCTCATTTATGGCCATTTTTGACCTTTGACCTCAAAGTGTGACCTTGACCTTGGAGATATTGACGTAATTCTTTCGCGCGACACACCGTCCAATGATGGTGAACATATGTGCCAAATGATTTCAAAATCCCTTGATGAACGACATAGTTATGGCCCGGACAAGCTCATTTATGGCCATTTTTGACCTTTGACCTCAAAGTGTGACCTTGACCTTGGAGATATTGACGTAATTCTTTCGCGCGACACACCGTCCAATGATGGTGAACATATGTGCCAAATGATTTCAAAATCCCTTGATGAACGACATAGTTATGGCCCGGACAAGCTCATTTATGGCCATTTTTGACCTTTGACCTCAAAGTGTGACCTTGACCTTGGAGATATTGACGTAATTCTTTCGCGCGACACACCGTCTAATGATGGTGAACAAATGTGCCAAATGATTTTAAAATCCCTTGATAGATGACATAGTTATGGCCCGGACAAGCTTTCGGGACAGACAGACCGACCGACAGACAAAGTGACTCCTATATAGCCCCCATTACCAATGGTACTGGGGGTATAAAAATCCATTGTTATATACGGTACAATTATAACAAAGTTTTGAATTATTGATTTAATTTTGTGAGACTGTGAACTTGACACCACATTCCCTACATGGAAGCCCTGTTGAGGTTTTGATAAAGGTACCAATACATTAAGTTTCATAAACAATCTAAAATTCTATTTTTTGTAATGGTGAGTCACTGATCCACCAACTTCCCCTTATTCAATCCCTGTTGAGGTTTAGATAAAGTACCTATACATAAAGTTTCATTAAAATTCTAATTTGTTTCAGATTTATTGAGTGGAAATCCCACTTTGGCATTACATATTGACCAAACCAAGGATGTTACCGAAACTTAAAAAATCAATTTTTACTGAAGTTAAAAATTAACAATTGTTAAAAAAAATTAAGTTGCATGAAGTTCAAATGACAAAAAAGATGTGTTTGTGAAGCACTATGTCCCCTTTTGAGCGATTTTGACCCATATATTTGACCTTGAAGGATGACCTTGACCTATCAACACTCAAAATGTTCAGCTCCATAAGATACACATGCATGCCAAATATAAAGTTGCTATCTTCAATATTGCAAAATTTATGGCCAATGTTAAAGTTTGACGCAAACAAACCAACAAAAAAACAAACCAACAGACAGTGCCAAAACAATATGTCCCCCAGTATAGACTGGGGGACATAAAAATGTACTGTGACCATTTAACAATGAACTGGATAATAGGATCAATTCCCAAAAACACCTAACAGTACCTTGTGAACCATCAGAGCTTGCCCAACCTGGTATAAAAACCAGTCACATCACGTTGACACAATAGTTATATTATTTGTATTACAAAATATAAATGCTATATATTTTTGCACATGGCAATAATACTGGAAAGTAGAAGTTCTATATGCAAAAGAAACCCATATTTGATACTTATATCAGGTACATTTTTATGTCTCAGTTAAATCAAAACTTGAAATTATGAATCCCTGCGACTATATGACAGTTTGTGCAACTTCTTTATATTTATTACATATAGTAATATACAAGTACATTGGGTGCTCTAAAACCATTTCATTTTAGTTTTTTCTTTCAATACATACCATCAGAATCAACAGGGTCATCCGCCTCTTCTGTGTTGTTAATTACAGTTTTAACATAACTTAAGAGGTCAAGGAGAATTGTATACCGGTAGTCTGTTTCTACATGTAAAACAAGGGGTTCACTAGAGCGTTCGCCCACTTGCCCATGCCAGGTAAAAATTCTGGGGGGCTCGTGATTTTCAAAACTAAAGTAGTTAGCCTGTCAGGCAAATCATTTATCAAAGTAACATTTCCATGGTATTTTTCTTTTGCAATTATTTAACACATTGAAGTCAATATCAATGTTTCAAAATTAAATGTAAAACTGATAGTTTGGCCATTTGCATATTAGTCACCAATCAAACGAGGGAATATCTGCGCCATCAGCAAGGATACAAGTCAGAGCTGCATGTGAATATTGTCCACACTGGCTGCAGGATCTGGCCTATCCACTGGGACATCACCTTGGGGAAACTCTTCACAAGGGTCGTCACTGCCTGAACCAATAGTATAATGTTAAGAGATAAGTGTACTGGTACTATATGTTAAGCAGAAACAATATTTTTAAATAAGAGCCTTTAATATGTACTTGTTCCATTAACAATTTTTGTTTATAAATGAGTACGTTTCTGTGTTTAATTAAAACTTTCTTAAAAGTGATATGAAATTGATGGGTGCACAATTATTTTATACCCATAGGTCATATTCTAACGTGCTTTTCAAGTTATTACTTTATCAAGCACAAAATGTATGCTTCTATAGGTCACAAGTATCAGGTTATGTTTTACAAGCTAGTGGAGCAGTTCACATAAGGATTACTTGACACAACAATAAATTTAAATGTTACCTTCATAACCTCCATCTTGAGCCCACTGTCTGATGAAAGACCGTCTGGAACGAGCAGTGCTTGTACAAACGCCTCTGTGAACTGTGGCAACACTGGAAACAGCAACTGCTTGGCTAGGCCCTGAGAAAATGAGACTCATTTAAAGGTACAATTAAAGGACTTTGGTTTTTTAATGAAGTATTGGAAACAATATAGTAAAAAGGAAACTCTGGAGATCTTGTATGAAGAAAAATGTTTTATCATCAACCTCTTCTTTTTTTTTATCATCAACCTCTTCTTTTTTTAAAGTATTAACAGGTGGGAATGGAAAACTAAAATTTTATGTTCATGCATTTTTCTTCAATTTGTAGGATTAGAGCAGATAATTAAACAATATATATGTATAACCATTAAAATTTAAACAAATACCTTCTTCAATTCATCCATGGCTGCAATCATTCCAGCGCAAATGTTGAAAATATTAACTGCTCGAGAACGCGTCCTAATACTGAACACCTGAAGGAAATATACTTTTCAATAATTTTTGTGAATTAAGTAAGAGAAAACATAGCTGGATGTCACAAGTCATCGAAATGGATTTCAGCAGTAAATGTGTGAGCTAGCCCCAAAAGATGACATATAGAAGGAACACACAGTTTTGAGTAATTGTTAGCAAATAATAGCTTTTATCAATTAATTATATTGACAATAAAGTAGCCAAATGGCATCCAATCTATAGAGACAATTTGATAGTGGTTTAAGATAAAACACCAGACAGAATGTGAGGCCATACCTCATGCTGCAGGAATATTTTGTACATCTCTGGAAGGATCACAGGTGCAACATGGTGCATTTGTAGATCTGTGACATCTTGGGTGAATTCTAAACACAGCAAGCAACAGTTATAAGGCCATCCTTAAAAATTATTTTGTTTGGCATAAACCGACCCACAAAAATTGGTCCGACTGATTTTTTTTTGTGTTACTTTCCAAAAAAAATAAAATTTTTGTTCGGCGGAAATCCTTTCCGCTAAATGTTTTCCTTTCGGCTTTTTTTTGCTCGCGGAAAATCTGTCCGCTAAATGTTATCCTTTCCGCGACGGGACGTACAAATCACAATAGTAAATCTGGTTATTCGCTTCGTAAACTTTGCGTGTATCGCCATAAACGCCATATGGGGTAATATATAAGCCACTAATAACAGAAAGCGTGACGAGCATATCAAATCATATTACACAGTCATGTACACTGACACAGATGCAACCCGAGGAATTCTAAGGTAAATTTCCAGCCGCCAAACTGTGCTGTTCGGCGTCCAATCGGTTACGACAATGCGTATGAGGGCGGGGTTAACTGGTGACCATTTATTTTTGATTGACGTCGGTCATGAAGTAAACGTTTATCGCAGATTGATTTACAAGGAATCACAGTTTTACCATTTGCGTAATACACAACGGTAATTAAACAGTATATTAAAGACGGTGTCGGGCATCATTATCGCACCTTTTTACCGTAAACAATTGTTACTTATGAAAAGTTAAATGAAAATGGTGAGCATTCAATTACTTATCATATGGCGAGTAATTTGTGAAAACAATACTTGTTAAATTGTTTATGCGGTAACAATTTAATTTCAGTACCAGTATATTTCATCATACCCATTTATAGAACTGACTTACACCATTTTTCTTCAGCCACGTGATATTTGCTGCTACAAATCCCTTTGTACGTCAACAGCGTACACAAATCACTATACGTGTATGTCTTGTAAAACCCGTGTTTTAATAAGAGCGCGAAATTGTTGCTGACGTCTGTCAAGTTCCACGCATGAAAAGTGTGGAAAGCGTGCGTGTTGAACAAGACCATGAGCTGTAACTAAATATAGACGTGGAACTCAGTGCATGTAGTATTTTAGAATGAAAACAAGGGACGAAATTGTCACAAAACCAGGTTTTCAATAAAAAAAAAAGTCTGATAAAGGGAGACAACTGCAACTCAAATTGTGCATCACAATAACCCCCCTTGTTTTAAAATCGATCTGTTTTTCGACCCCATGACCTAGTTTCTGACCCGGCATGACCCATATTCGAACTTGACCTAGATATTGTCTAGATACAACTTCTGACCAAGTTTCGTAAAGATCGGATGAAAACTATTTGAATTAGAGAGCGGACAACATGCTCAATGTTTAAAACGCACTAAGTGACCCCGTGACCTAGTTTTTAACCCGGCATGACCCATATTCGAACTTGACCTAGATATTGTCTAGATACAACTTCTGACCAAGTTTCGTAAAGATCGGATGAAAACTATTTGAATTAGAGAGCGGACAACATGCTCAATGTTGAAAACGCACTAAGTGACCCCGTGACCTAGTTTTTAACCCGGCATGACCCATATTCAAACTTGACCTAGATATTGTCTAGATACAACTTATGACTAAGTTTTGTAAAGATCGGATGAAAACTATTAGAATTAGAGAGCAGACAACATGCTCAATGTTTAAAACGCACTAAGTGACCCTGTGACCTAGTTTTTAACAGGGCATGACCCATATTCAAACTTGACCTAGATATTGTCTAGATACAACTTATGACCAAGTTTCGTAAAGATCAGATGAGAACTATTTGAATTAGAGAGGGGACAAGCTTGTTCCGCCCGCCTGCCAGCCCTAATTCGCCAATCTTATAACCAGTTTTTTCCTTCGGAAAACCTGGTTAAAAATTACATCGGAATTAATGCACACAATCAGAAAGTATTTACTCATTGAAACTATACAAAAAAATATGTAAATTTACAAAATATAAATTAAAGTCACTCGTATACTGGATTATAGGGTAATGGATAGAGTCGTAACATGTATGTATCCAGCGATCAACACATATGGTAGGGTTTACTGAAATATTCATTGAAATAAAATTGGGACTTCCAACTGTTTACGTCCACAATTTAAGGCTTGGAAGTCAGGACTTCCAACTTTTGAAAGCTAGTGGAAGCACTGAGTATTGCGCAATTATAACAAAATAGGTGCCTCCTTTATCACGTATATATCATTGTCCAATCGAATTAACCCAATAGAATAGCCATGAGCCAGAAAACTTAGAGCTTTATTTGATAATTACCTTTGGTATGTCAGAGTTCAATGTCAGAAAAAAAAATACAAAAAAAAAAAATCCTACCTACCTACCCATTTAAATTTACCTGGGTCGGGTTATGCCAAACAAACAATTTTTTAAGGATGGCCTAAGTTATCAATAAAAAAAATATGGCAGCTTGGCATTGTTGAGCTTCATGAATGGTTTGCCAGTCTGAATGGAAATCAGGTTACATAAAACAAACGCCAGTTCTTAAAGGTGGCCAGATGATCATTAACATTATAAGATTCATATTCACACCCAAGTGTTTTTCCCTCTTCATAAACTTAATGCCAAAGCTACCTATCCAATCTAATTCTCTTTTTATGTTTCCCTATTGGAAAATAAAAAAATCCCAATTGAATTATATACAAAAAATATCCAAGAGTACCAAAATCCCAACATGCCTCCATCTTCAATTAAAATCAATTTCACCTCTTGAATATGTTGTTATAGTTTATTTATTGTATTTAATTTCTTTGGGCAGCGAGCAACTAATGTAGAGGGATTTTTGCAAGCCAGTGGCTGCTTTACTACCCTAGGAATGATAACCACCACATCTGCCTGTTTATAATTCACCAGTGGTACACTGCAGTCTTTAAACCCACTGTTACCATTTAAATCACTTAGCGGTTTAACAAGTGTGTATGTGATCAAAAGTGTTTAACAGCTCAGGGCTTTTCCTGCTTTTAAAGTCTGTAAAACGGACCCGATCCCAAAGCGAACGGACCCGATCCCAAACCGAAATTGTAAAAAAAAAATCCCAATTTCTAAAAAAAAAAAATTGAAAAAAAAGACAATGGTCTTATAATTATTATATCTCAATTTTATTTCATAAACATATTTCAAAGTCTATAACTACCGTAAAAAGCAGTCATAAGTCTACCCGGCTCATAAGTCGGGGGGTATACTTAGGTACCAAAATTGGAGATTTTGAATATGTTAGCTTCATAAGTCGAGTCAGAAATTTTCCGTTTACGAATTTCATAAATGGACGCCATTTTAAATGTACATGAAGTTGCAGTAGTATTCTACACATTGCACATGACGTCACTATGAACTGTTAAACGTAGACAAAACCAACACATGTATTCTAAACTTCGTTTAACATATTCCAATCGCACACTAGTTTCTCACTTATACCAAACTCACGTTCAGCAGCCCTGTTGTTATTTAAATTCTCCGCAAACGCTATCACACTTATTTTAAATGCATTGTCATAAGCCTGGCGTTTGCATTTGCCAGGCATTTTCACAGATTTAGCGTAAGTCCAGTTGTGTTTTTGTTTATCTAAATAATAAATTATTATTATAATGGTTGCACTCAATATTCCACGGTAGTAATTATCCACAAACTATTTTCCGCTTTTAATCCGATGAAACAATGTTATCACTGTAATCCAATCTTTGTACTTTTAATCTGACTGTCAAAACAATTGTTTAGTGTCTCGGTAAAACGTGTTTTTATAACAATGATTGACATACCCAAGAGACCGCTAACTCCACCTTTTTCTTTGAAACAGTTTCAAAGGCGGAGCTATACACGTGCTCAAGCATAATGGGACGATTGCAAGCGAGTTACAAATAAGCGATTGGTTAAGCATATCGCTTCTCTAAACAAAGGAATCCAATTTTGTCGGCGAGAAAGGTGTTCTTTATGGCTTCTTGACAGGAAACGGCTTTCCTTTGATGACGTCAAACTGTTGATTCACACATATTGCGAATTTTGGCGAGACTTTAAATGATGTCCTTGATTCTTTGATTATATGAACAGTAAAAAAAAAACACCTGCTAACAGAAAGACTTTGGATTAAATTATCAAAATAAAAACAAGAGTAATTGCAAACTGTGATTATATTAATTGGTAAGTACAGTAAAAATACGACGTTTTGTTTGTCGTAAATCAACAATTTTTTTTTATACAACAACAACAACTATTGCAGCGGGGATCAATCTTCGTCGAATTTCATTATTTTTTTCATGGACCACCTCATAAGTTGATACTGGTTTTTTAATCAAATTTTGGAGGTAAAAAATCGCGACTTATGACTGCGTTTTTACGGTATAATGTATATAATTTTGTTATCATAATTTAAATTATAGGCCTGATTATGTAAATATTTTGTTCATAAAAAAATCCCAATTTGATCCATTTTGTCGATTAAAAATTCCAAAATTTGCCATTTTATCGATTAAAAAAATCCCAATTTGACCAGACTCCTTTTCCCAAAGTGGCTGGGAAAAGCCCTGCAGCTTGTGAGACGACATTGGCAGGTTTATTATTGAAATCTGTACATATTGGCTGCTTTCAGGGAAAAAGGGGCTTAATGCATGTCAAATAAGATTAGCCTGTGCACACTGATTAGCCTGTGCAATGCGCACATTTTGTCTAAGTTATCTCTATAACATAAATATGAGGATAAGAAGTGCACACACATCTCGACCTGTGCTTCAAGACACACTCTTTATAAATTTGAATGGATTGTGTTCATTTCAAACTTGCGATAAAAAAAAAGCTATAACATAATTTTGAAAACTGAGTTGCGTCTAAGATTATGCAATAGCAATTAACTTCAGTGCTTTCAGTGCTTTGATTTCCTCAGGTTATCCAAAATACATTATCCACCTCAAGGATTGCATTATTTCTCAAATACTTCTCACCTGCCAGTACTCTCATGGCACCATGCACTGCGTTGGTGTCTCCACTGGTCAAGGCCTGCATGAGAATCTGGAAGAGGTCTGGCCAAGCCTCCGGCCAGTCCCAGTGAGCGATAGCTGACACTGCGTACGCCACACTTGACCGAACTTTGCTGATCGACTCATTAAGACCCATGGGCAATATCTTTCGAATTTCTGCTTTAGACTGTAAGGTTAAAAATAGAACTACAATACTTGTCAACTATTAAATGTTGAGTGAATGCAGACTTCTGACTGTTTTCACACTGAATATGAAAATAATTTAAAATAAATTAATTTAATAACTTATTTTCATTAGCAGACATGCACATGGCCCCTAAACAGTAAACTGTGTGGTAGCCTCTGGATTTTCTCCCATGTCCACTATAGAAAGAACAAATGTGAGTTACAATGGTAGAATGTTAATTTAGTACCCTCCATTGCTTTCAAATGCACTTTCCAGTTGTATCTCTTTTTTATGTTTCAGATTTTATAAATCATACAAACAAATCCATCATGTTCAAATTAAGAAGATTCAATATGAAAACAATCATACTGCAGGCGATGCTTCCGGTATGCGAAATTTATCTGACTGCTGTGACCAGTGGGCCTCAACATATTGTTTAAGAAGCACTGAAGCAAGCTGTCTGATTGCAAGAGGGCCATTCCTGTCCACTGTCAGCTGGGCTAGATGTACTCCGAATTCTGAAAGCCAAATATCATCGTTTTATCATAATACAAAATGGACATATTAATATACATGCACATGATTGAGCTTGAGGCTTTGAAAAAATAAACATGTCTAGTGTCCGCAATTTCAAAAGTGACAACAAGTTAAAGGGACAGAACAGAAAAAAATGTCCGAAAAAATTACATCCGAAATCTACTCATATTATATTTTTCTTATAGCTTTCAAACCACCTTCTGTGACTTCCAACGCTTTCACTTGTTCCTCCCCATTGATTCGGGTATTATGATCTGGGGAAAGAATAGCTGTAAGGCTTTCAATGAGCGCTTCTTTTAACGTTTGCTCCAACGTGTGACCGGACATCTTGTCTCAAATAAAAACGCGGGAATTAGTAGGCATTAGTGGAAGTTTCGTATAAAATTATAATTATCAATTTTGCACTATCATTCTATTTAAAATACGACTTTCAATAATTTCAATTAATTGTTATGCAACCAACTGCTTCAATATCTTACTATTATTCGGATTTAAGCGAATAGCTTTGTTTGACACATAGCTTCCGGACAACAACTTCCGGGAACAGCCGGCTAAATTTTGGTTATATTATTCATCTGCAGAGATATCGTTTAATATCTCTTTATTACGATGGCAATCGTCAAACAACTGCCATTTGTGGTAGTAGCACTTGCATTAGTTTCTGCTGCTGTGAACAGACAGGATTCTATCAATGGTGATCTAGTCGTCTCTGCAGCCGATAGGAAAGTTGATATTTCAACCCACTTAGCTAAAATTAACACAGCATATACAATAGAGAATGCTGGCAAGTCGTCAGTCGGATATTTTCTTGTTGCAGTCGACAAGGGTCTGGCAGATTCTCTCTCATTCTTTGGATCATCGGTAAACATTCTTATTTTGCAATTATGACTTAAACTTTGACATGATTAAGAATTTCGTTTTATAAACAATTTTATAGAATTAGTAAGCCGGTGTAACATGCCATTTGCTTATTGCATTTGCAAATACTTCGAGATGTCTGCAATTATGGTGCCTTTGTATTTCTGCAATTATGGTGCCGTTGTACAGTTGTATTTCGTCAGACCCAACACACGATTCCGCTACTTAGCATGTTCATCCGTGGTATCGGCCCTCTTATTACTCATAACGGGTTTTATGGATTTTTTTTATTAAATAAAACCATGAATTTGTATTAATTATGTTGATTAACATGTAAACTGCCAATTTAAAGTTTAAAACCGAACAACAATATTAACGGTAACATTTTACATTTACCGGAGTTAACTCCCTGTGCTGCTCAATGTAGCCAGAGCGCTGTCTCATTGTATCGGCCCTCGTGATTGGTTGCTATGTTATGTTGGTAAGGGCGAGAGCGCGTGCTACAGTTCATTTCGCAAATTGAAGTACAACTTATGGACGTAACACAGGACAAGAACAATTCAAAAGCAACAACTCGGTTTAAGATATAATGTAGTTTGTTTAAGTTGATATCACCAATTTTTAAATGAAAACATATTCAAAGATAAAATTTGCAAATTAATACATAACAGTAAAAGATAACAAAGTGAACAATTAAACCAACAATTGACTAGTTTAGTCGAAGTTTTTCAACGGAATATGTTATTTTGACAAGTCAACTTGACATTTCAGGCCTTTTTCTGCCTACAGTACACTCCACGCGTTTTCCCCAATTTCCCTCGCTACTCCGCGGGGATTGACCTGGAGGGAGATTAAGAAAATCCCGCGATACGCAGCGTTTGCATGATTTTGGACGCGGCGGTTAACGATCGGCAAAATTGATAAGCCGACGCGGCGGACCTCGGCGTTGGCAACGCGGGGAAACTCCGCGTTTTACGAGATAACGATCAATTTAATTTTGTTTGACTTCCTGATTTTCAAATAAAATTACATTTATTAAAAGTACATACATGTAGTATAATATATACAGTTAAAAAAAAAACCAACCAAGATAGATCGATCCCGACGTGTTTGTAGAAGAAGTTGTTGTTGTATAGAAAACTCGTTGATTAACGACAAACAAAACGTCGTCTTTTAACTGATACTTACCAATTAATATAATCACAGTTTGCAACATTGTTTTTATTTTGATAATTTAATCCAAAGTTTTCATGTAAGCGGGTGTTTTTTCTATACTGAACATGTAGACAAATGACCGAGGACCCTATTAAAAGTCTCGCAAAAAATCGCAATATGTGTGAATTGACAGTTTGACGTCATCAAAGAAAAACCGCTTCCTGTCTGAAGGCATGAAAAACACACTGTTCTCGCCGACAAAATTGGCTTCCTTTGTTTGGCAATCAACACGCTAAACCAATCGGGTGTTTATAACTCAATAGCAACCGTCGAAATATGTAACTGCACGTGCTTAGCTCCGCCTTTCGAATCTTTTACAGGGAACAAAGGGTGGAGTTTAACAGTTAATTGAACACGTGTTTTACGAAAGTTGAGTCCTGAATGGCCGTAATTACTGGGTCTAAGCTTTGACACGACAAATAAATCTATCTCGGATTTTCCGACAAAGGCCGATTTCCCAACTTTTTGTACAGTTACTAATAATGGCGTCCGCGTGTTTACGAAATTCGAAACACATTNGCAAAATAAAATTTGTGTACACGTACTGCCGTCAAAAATGGGAGCATCTGGAACAGTTAACTTTTTCCAAAACCAGTAAGCAGGACTGCTATTGTGTCTTTTCCATCGAACAAAGCTCGAAGAACATCAAGCTGTTGCTGCTTAAGCTCAATCTTCGCTTTCAATTTCGTCAATAATACCTTCACGCATTGTTCGAACGACGCCATTGTCGGTACCCCGCCATTGTTATTGTTGTTGAGAACTATATTTTCGGTGTAATATCTTCCGCCTAGAGGCGTTAGACATATACCTACACCAAATACACCAACCTCCGCGCAGAGATTTGACTGGAACCAGCATAGCTATGTGACAGCATGGAACGACAACTCTGCGTGGAGATTGCAAATACACCCGAAAAACGATCGCCGTTATGACGGAATTGTCCGAGGGTTTCCGATTGGACCGAGAGTGT
>VMBQ01013055.1:0-17470 GCA_007657795.1 Dreissena rostriformis
TAACAATTATTTACCAATAATAGTATTATAATTTTACTGTCTCAAATTTGTATAATGAGTTATACAATTTGTTGAATTTTAGAAACCTGTATCTCTGTATGCTTGATTTAACAACAGTGATGCTATTTTAAATTATAATTTTGCTATTTCTTATGCCATAGGCAGATACAACTTATTTTATGTGTAATATATGCTTTGTGTACCGTGTTTTACGAATTTGAAATATGAAATAAATGAATGAATGAATGAATCAATTAATTTGATTTAACTCAGTTATATATCAATAACATATAAATTGACTTTGCCCAATACATCTGCAATGTCTGTAGCCGAATGATTGTCCCCTCAGTACGATCCTACACTTAAACATCTTGTTTGCACACCGTTGGCGTTGTACCATTCTCGGCTGCAACTATGACAAGGGCCTGTCCTGTAACACAATGGTAATATGTAGATATCAAATGTTGTATACNTACGTAGTGTATTTCCTGAGAAATGTGCTAATTTGCGTTTTATTTTGCTTTACACTACACACGCCAAAATTAGCACAACAGCCACACGACACGTCGAATTGAATATTGTGTCAATTGAACTGCTTTAGTTGACTCTAACAACTTAACAAGCCGCATGAACAATTACAATACTTGAGTTCGTATGTGTTTTAAATTCGCAGTGAATAAAAACAAAATAGTGCATAAAAATATGTTTTACAAAATAAATATGTTATCGTAATTCACAATACTTCAAGATATTAGAACTTAACAGAAACATTTATATCCTTTTATTTGAACAACAATAAGTATGTCGGTGCATTGTGTTAAATGTTATAACTTCGCATAGTTTTCATATGGGTTTGCAATTGTTATATATTTAAAAAGGCGTGCATAAGTTTTCATAGAATATTCAGACTATTCGCAAAATAGCGCATGCCATACACAGTTAAATAGTGATGAAATAAGTTCGTGTTGGTAGATCTACATGAAACTTGGTATATAGTTGTCGATCTGCATACACTAGTATATGTGTATAGACAAAGCAAACAATAACACCATTCATCACCAGCTTAAATTTATTTTAACTCAGTTATATATCAGTTACATATATATTGACTTTGGCCAATGCATTTGCAATGTCTGTAGCCGAATGGTTTTCCCCTCAGTACGACCCTTCACTTAAACAACTTGTTTGCACACCGTTGGCGTTGAACCATTCTCGGCTGCAACTCTGACAAGGGCCTGTCCTGTAACACAATGGTAATATGTAGATATCAAATGTTGTATACAAAATCATTTTAATAAAAACATGGGATATTATGGCAACGAAAAAGCGTCATTTCGTGAAATGTATTAAATACTTTTGATATTGAAATAATAATAGTTGTATTATTAGTATGCATGATATTGCATACATATACATTACAGGCAGCCACACGGTTTACGGAATCAAATCAAATTACGGTTGAATTTTATTTTCTCCATGATTTAAGATGCTTGAATCGTTTTATTGTGATCATGAAAGTATTAGAAAAATTTGAAAATATCATTGAATATGTCCAATACCTGCAAGTAAGATTCGGCGGATTGTAGCATCTATAACCCTCACATGGATCAAGCATGCAAGGGCCAATCATCATTGGCGGACAACTAGGACGACCATCGCTTCATGTAAATTAATCATCGTTATTATATAAAACGTAACCAGCGAATGATAAGCATATTGAAGTTAATATCAGAAACAAAATGAATACAAAATACATTTATACAGCGAGTCTGAAAATAATTTGCGTGTGGGTTGTGAATAAATAATTGTTATCGATAATAACTGGCTAGCTTATAACTAATATCGAAATATGATCATCTCTTACTCTCTGACTATCAAAAGTATCAAATTTTAAGAATATTAATTCAAAACAATAAATTCATCCTTGTCGTTTTATGATATTGTAACACTATTAAAACCCTACTTGAGACAGTTACCTGTGATGAAAATCCCGAGGCACAAAAGCACCGCGATAAGTGAAGTATTCATTGTAATGAGTGAATTAACACTGTCGACATGCAGCGTGCTTAAATAGGCATGTGATTGAAGGATGGTTATAAATCATGATGTTGTTTGCGTTAAAAAAAATACACATCCGCGAAGGTGACGGAAGAAATGTTTACTCATAAATGCAATCATAAAACAACGCATACAAATCACATAGTTTCATTTATTACTCCCAAAAAAGCGTTACAATGATCGAAAACACTTTGTAACACAACACTTTAACAATGTTAATAAGACGATTAAATGAAAACTGGAGAGCAGATCGCGATTGTTTGGGCACGAACAAGCGCCGAAACATGCGCAGTTTTGTTCTAGTGATATATCTTACATATGGATCTCTGAAACAGCCTCCTTGGAAAACGGACGAATCATTGATCCAACATAGAATGTGTCTTCCTGCAAAATTAGGGAAAACAAAATTGGTTTTTACACGCGTTAAATGCAAACTTGCTCTTTACATTTTAATATTTTGTTATTGCATTGGAGAAATTAAAAACGCACGTATCGAAATAAATATATACACAATTCTATGATATTGCTAGTGCAATATGGCAACACACCTTGATAAATATTGATGCGTTTTCGTTTTAATATCGAATTTTTTAACACTGTTATTTACATTTTGTTCACATTCATTTGTGGTCTCAACAGTTATAACATAACATTTTGCAAGAAAATTATTTGAACAAAGAATGTAGAATAAAATTAACTTATTGTGTTATACCCAAAAAAGACACAGATATCGAGTCGTTGGCGTGTAGTCTGTGTGGAAAAAAGTGGGTGGGGCAATGTTGAGATACGAACTGTTTATGTTTCTTTCTTTTCATACGTCAAGCATATCAAATGTTCAAATGGACTTGCAATGATGCAACACACACACGTACTTCATTTAAGTGCATGATTGGATTAAAAGATAGATGTAAGGTGGGAAAACAATGTAATAAAAATAGTAAACATTAGCATGACAACAATAATGGCATTAATTAAAAATACAAAAAAAAGAAAATAATCAGTTGTTACTGGTGGGTAAGGTTATGAACATAGTTGTCAGATACAGCCGTGATGCTGCTACTATCTCCTTCATCAGGTGGGGCCATACTCATTGGACGTTTCGGCACTGTCCCACGACGTCCTCCTATGGTGTGCCGACCGGAAGTGATAAATTTCCGGCCAGAAGATAGTAAGCCTCCGCTACACTTCCTCATGTGCCTGGTCTCGGTGGCCAGTGGCTAGTCAACTGCCCTGTGTCCCCCTATCCACTTCTCCTCTCTCTTCTGCCAAAGCTACAAGGAAGCAGACTCCGTTTCACATGCAACAACCGATATGGCCCGTTTCCGGAACTGTCCTGTAACACCCAGTCTGCTGAAAGTGCGCCAAAGTGATTGCGTTGGGAAACTTCTGAAGCCCACCTCCACCGGAAAACACCATGCCTTCCATCCTTTCTCTGTACAGGTATCTGTGAGAGCCTGGTACTTTTTGCGCTTCCGTTCAAAGCTCTCCTCGACCCGCTCCTCCCATGGTAGTGTGAGATCCAACATCACAACCTGTTTTGATGCAGCTGACCACAGTACTATTTCGGGTCTCTGGTTCGTCACGGTGATCTCCTGCGGAAACTTGAGCTGTTTCTTCAAGTCTGCTTCCATTCTCCAATCGGTTGCCGTTCCAAGAATCGCACATGCGCGTTTGGCCTTTGCCCCTTCTTCTCCAGCTCTGACAAAGGAAATGAACGAAGGGTCTTTGATGGTCGTCTTCTGCGCTTGTCGTGCTTGATCTAGATTCTCGGCGATTGAAGCAAGAACCCTGTCGTGACGCTATCTGTATCTGCTATTAGACAGGGCTGTCCTGCATGAGCTCAGGATATGTTCCAGATTCGCTGGTCTTCCACAGAGCTTGCAATCTGGCGTCTTAGTAAGACCCCAAGTCACTAGGTTTGCTGGACTTAGGAGAACGTCGTAGACAGACTTAAGCAGGAAACTAAGTATGTCGCTTTCCATGGTCCAGATCGCATTCCATGTAAGCTTCCTCTGGGGTACTCCCTCCCAGTTCAGCAATTTTCCCTGCTTCCGTAGGGTAACAGCTCTGTTGAGCCTGGATTCTTCCTCCATTCGACGAACCTCTTCCTGCACTTGGATGCGTCGGTCTTTTGCACTGGCTTTGCTCCACTGCGAACGGGTGACGCATCCGAAACCTAGTCGCCCCTGTGCGACATTACCGACAATGTTGCTGTGCCGAAGACGAGCCTCAGCCTCTTCCACTGCCTTGTCAGCTCTCCACTTTCTCCCGGTGTTGACCTGCACTCCTGCTTCTCTAACCTTCTCATCACTACTGTCTCGTAGCATGATGACTTTCCGAGCCTTTGTGACCTTGTATTCCTCCGTCAGTGATTTGAGAGNTTGACCATTCGGCCATTCACGTTTACAAATGTATAAGTAAACTAGAAGTTTAATGATTGAGAAACGAGTTTTCCAAACCAAGGAGAAAAAGTGCTATAAATACTGATTGTAATGGGCAACACAATATGTATTATTCATTTTTCATGAATTATATTTTGAGTGTATATTTAAATATTGTTTGTCTGTTCGATAACTAAAATAAACAAGCGTTGCCACACGGTAATGCTAAGTTGCCACCATACAGATGTGATTGAAATTGTGATCTTATCTGTACACTGATAATGGTGATCTTATTTGATATAGTGGTGATCGTGTTCCTCATTGAACATTCCAAATGGTGCAACATTTTATAACACGTTAAAGATTATCGGATGTTCGTCTCGATCATCGTATCAGATTAACGCAGATCGTATTGCATCGTAACCAAGCGCAACAAAACTAACTTTGACGTTGTCATTTGAGCTTGGAAACAAGGCATTACATATTTTCTAAACAGAGTGACGGATGTTATTTTATCAATGTTGTATGAAGAATAATGATACAGTCTGCAAAAGCTTTATCATGGCCATATTTTGAGCATTGACCTTTAAGTATGACCTGGCCTTTTGAGCGAAGGATGCAGGCTTGGTACGAAATACATCGTAACCACATTTGTTGCAAATTATTTTATTGTTGTCATACAATTCTAACCATCTCTAACATTACGCAATTTTACATCGGACCTTCAAGTGTGCCTTTAAACTTTTAATCTTGACTGTTAGGCGACACTCAGTCTCCAGATGAGCAAAGTTTGGGTGTGCTTTTCGTTGGTTGTTATTTGTGTTTGTCTTTATAATAACATGATGATTGATAAAGTAACAGTCCGGGCAAACAGTACCATACACAAATGTGACATTTGGCTCCACTTGGTGATATATAATGGTAAGTAAATGTTAAATGTCATGGTGAATGATGACGTTGCAGTCCGGACATGCTCGTGCGGAAATACGTACAAGGACATCAATCATTGTTACAGCTATATCAAGCTTCCATAAGCGGACTTGACAAAATGCAAGCCCCGAAGGTTACATTGCCCCCACCCCCGGACGACGTGTGAACATCTGTTGCTTTTGCTATTTTTCTCAACTGTCTCAGTCGCTTTAATAATTACAGAAAGCCTACCTTAAAACAACAACAACAAAATGGACATGCTTTTATTTCGGTGTTCATGTTGTAACATTAAAGATTGATGAATTAGATAATTCAACTTAAACTGGACTAAACAATATTAAGTGACCCAGAATTTAATCAATTAATACAATGCAAATGACATACATNCATCATTTCAGTGAATTGGTAAGACCAAAATTGTAGTTGATATGGTAACAGAAATAATAAACCTTAAAATATTAATCCTGCGATAACTAAAAAATATTTAAGCTAGAGTAATGCAAGTTATGGAGCTACTATTCTTACACCTTTATCATTTACCCAGTAGGGGACTGCTGTTTTAAAAATATATATATTATTAACAGTTATATGGCTATGTAGATGAGTTGCCAACTTAATTTGGATACTACTCAGAAAAAAAAGTACATGCACATTATGATACGTATTCCGGTATTCATATAATGACTGTTTTCAAAGCCAGAATTATTTGTTATTTTGGAACATTCGCGATCACGAAGCATGACATTGTGCAAACATCAGTTTGACAAAGACAAGCACAAATTATTATACAAGTATATGATCTGCTAAAAAAATCACAAAACATACGAATAATTATGCAACCGTGGTCCCCATGGTACTGTTAAATGCCATTCTGAAAATGTGTTGAACATCGTGTTTATAGTTGCAAATAGAGAACTATAGTATATTTTTTTCACTAGCTGTAAAGATATTAATCACATAAACATCTTTAATGTTTTTACGCATCCTGAACATATAATTATTGTTATATATAAATCATCTTGTTTACAAACATTGCGTAAGTAAAGCGTGACAATACGACAAGGTTATAGAGTATGTTTTGCACACGATACCGATACATAGCAGGATGTAATCTAGCAAAAACTGGATCAGATTACGTTTATTTTTTCCGAACCAACATATTTTGTGTAATGTTACGTTAATACTCGTGCTGTCTAAAATATACGTATGTTGGACTTGCTGCAGCAGTCTATGTTAAAAACATAATAGAATTATAATGGATTTCTCTCGAGCAACATATTAATTTGCGTTTTATTTTGCTTTACACTACAAACGCCAACGTTTTCACAACAGACATACGCATGACGCGAATTTCTTTATTGCAGTTTTGGGACGTGTTGAAGAATCACATGTTTATATTTTCAATACAAATTATATCACATAAACTATTGCATCCTGTTATTAAAATAACAATAAGTTTGCCATTGCATTATGATTTTTTTTTAAACTTCACATAGTTTTTATATGAGTTTGCAATGATTATATGGTTAAAATGGCGTATATTATTGTAAAAAGACTATTCTAATTATTTGCAAAGTAGCATTTACACAGTTATGATTAAATACGTTCGTATTGGTAGATCAACTGATACTTGGTATATTGGTTTCGATCTGCATACAATTGTATATTTACATAGACATAGACCAAGAAAACAATGACACCATTTCCTACTAGATTATTTTTTTATTCAACTTAGTTGCGTATCAAGTACACATCTCTTTGCTTGATACAATTGATTTGGAATGTCTGTAGCCACAAGCTTATCCTCTATTAAATCATTGTCCTCCGTCACTGGAACAACGTCGTTTTACACCGTTGGCGTTGTACCAATCTCTGTTGCAACCCCCACAATAGTTGGCCCTGAGACATAATAGTAATGTATATACATTAAATTATGTATATATATTAATTTAAATATATGGCAACAAAAAGGCATCATTTCGTGAAATGTATTCACTTCATTTGATATTTCAATACTAATATTTGTATTTGAAGAATGCATAACATTGAATAAATTACAGCAGCCTAACGCTTTACGGAATAAAATCATATTACGTTTAATATTTAAAATTTATGTTACATCTAAAACAAAATCCATTTTATGATGCTTGAATCGTATAACTTTACTGTTAATTTTGAAAATATCATAGCATTATGAAATGTGTAGTCGTCGAAAAAATAACCGTTTTAAGAAGATAACCTTGAACATATTCACCACACTTTATAAATAGCCATTGAACAAACGTAAATAATGGAAAGTATGTACAATACCTGCATCTTAGATTTGGTGCACTGTTACATCTAGATCCCATACACGGATCAACAAAGCAGTTCACAGGAGGTTCCCCATTTGGACAACCAGGACGAACAGGACCACCAACGCTTCCTGTAAAGTGAACACCGACATAATATGAAAGGTAACCGGCAAATAATAATGCTCAACAAAGTAGCATGTATATCAAAATTATTGAATAAAGAACATATTTATAAAGCGAGTCTGACAAAGACCTACCTACGATTATTGGTGTGTCTTTTGTGAATGAAACAATCTTTATCGCTACTAAACAATTATGGTAAACTTGAATCGACATATGCTCATAGTATCTGACTATCACAGATATTAAAAGTTTAGAATATTATGTCAAAACAAATACATGTCCATCATTGACGTTGGATAATATTGTAACACTACTAAAACCCTATTTGAGACAGTTACCTTTGATGAAAATCCCGAGGCACAAAAACACCGCGATTAGTGAAGTATTCATTTTTATGAATTAACATTGTTGACATACAGCGTGCTTATATAGACATGTGAAGGAAGGATGGTTATAAATCATGATGTTGTTTGCGCTTAAAAAAAATCATATCCGGGAAAGTGACGTATGAAGTGTTTACTCTTAAATCGGTCAGACATAACGATATAGCCTTATAATAAAAGAAGTAAGACATTAAAAAAAGAAATCTCGCATTAAAATCAACTGCTTTACTGCATACTGTATAACTGACTCTAAAAAAATACGTTACATTTGATCGAAAACACTCTGTATCACAACATTTTTACAGTGTTAATGAGTTTATTGAAAACTAGCCAGCAGATAGATCATCATTTGGTCACTCATCACGATTGTCTGGGCAAGCACAAGCGCCGAAACATGCGCAGTTTTTTTATATTGATGTGTCTTACATATCGATCTCTAAAACAGACTCATTGGAAAACGAACCGATGATTGATCCAGCACAAAATGTATCTCACTGCAAAATTATGAAAAGCAAGAGCGGTTATTACATGCCTTAAATGTAAACTATCTCTTCACATTGTAATTGGCGGTTTATGTACTGGAAAAAATGTAAATGCATCTATTGAATAAAATCTATATTTAATATTATAATATATCTTTTGCAATACGGCAATAAACTGGGATTAAAATTGATGCGTTTTCGTTTTATTATCGATTTTTTGAACACCTATGTTTACTATTTGTTTACATTCATGTGTGGTCTCAACAGTTATAAACTATTTTTTTGCAAGAAAATTATTTGAACAAAGTATATATAATAGATTAAACTAACTTCACGTTTATAAAAGCAAAAACAGACACATATATCGATTCGTTGGTGTGTAGTTTGTAGGGGAAGAAGTAGATGGGGAAATGTTGAGAAGAGAACTGATTACATTTCTTTCTGCACATACATTAAGGATATCGTATGTTTATATGGACTTGTAATGATGTATCACACAACACACTTCATTTAAATACAAGATTGGTTTTACAGATGGATAAAAGGTGAGGGAAATATAATAAAAATGAAAAAAATATCGTAAAAAATGATTATATAATGTGATATAATGTGTTGATAAATATAATTATGAAATATATGAAAAGAAACAAAAATGTTAAATACAAAGTAATATATGTGCATGTAGGATACTGGTTTGCATATGAAAAAAATGAGAGTTGTCTGACCCTTAATTATTATTTGTTTTACTCTAAATAGAAAATAACTGCACTAATCCTTGAAAACATCTCATTTAACAAAAACATAACTTTGGTTGCCTACCATGTTTGTATCATTTGTGTTATTGTAGTTTATTGGTCTACTCTCGGAAGAAAAAAACACATCAAAATCGAAATAAAAAAAAGGAAAACGGCTAGGACAGCCTTTAGTACTTTTTGAGCTATCACAAGATCCAGATTTTTCGGACGGACAGTCGGCCAGACAGAAACAGCTAAAATAACATGCATATTCTTTATATGGTCCTTTTCCCACTTACCGATTTTTGTCAACATGGCTTATGTACTTGTTGAGTTGTTGCAGGATCCAGATTTTAGTTTTCATTTATTTCTGTAACCATGGCAAACCCAATTGTGTCTGACGAACAAAAACTGAAATAACTTGCATATTCACACAAAAACCAAATTTATACTCAACTAATGCTCAAATTCATTTCTATCCGTATTAATTAAAAAATTGTTATTGCATGAGCTTTTTTATGGGACATATCGACCGTTAAAGAGACCTTTTCACAGATTTTGACATGTATTGAAGTTTTCGATTAAATGCTTCAAATTGATTTATGTAAACATTGGAACTTAATAGCTCCAGTAAAAAGAAAATAAGAATAAAATTAAAGAAAAATAACAAAAATAATCCTCAACTGGACTCGAACCACTTACACTTGGTGTAAAACTTTAGCGTTTTAACCACTTGGCCATCCGTGCTCATATAGTGAGTAGTGTATTTTAAACTTTATATAAGCAAGCCTCGTAATGTCACAAAATATGACGATCACAAAAGAACTCTCAAAATTATTCAATCATTTCGCATTTGTAACGCTTTATAATTTTCTGGTTGTCAAAAGATGCATATAACGGATATTTTAGAGAATAGTAAATGTTCAGTTTGCTCGAAAATATCATAACTAGAACGAAAATTTGCAAATCTGAAACACTTTTTTTCAACTTTGTCAATTTACCAAAACGTGAAAAGGTCCCTTTAAAACAGTACTTTATTTCAAAAATAAGATTATTTTTTATAAAGTATGTAGTAAATGCTTGCTTGTCACATGTTCGCTGTTACATTAAACACTTTAAAAAATATGTATTTCTATAAAATTAGAAAAAAAAATCAGGAAAGAAATTTAGCTCGCGCGGAAAAATAAATAGTAGTTTTCAGATTTTTGTAAATGAAATGTACATGTCGTAGCGCTCAGTACTGGCGTCAAGCAGGAAAAAGCGGGGAAGGTTATTATAAAATCTCCCGCAGTATGCACATTTTTTAAAGACAAATCCATGATTTTACATCAATAGAAAGAGTTAAAACAAACCTAATTAAAAAATTTATTATAAAATGCGAAAAAGAAACTGTCGGGTTAATAAAGAGATTTTTTTTTAGAAATGACGCCGAAAAAAATGCGTGTAAGGCGTAACAAATATATACAGCGAAATGATTTCAAAACGAAACAGCGTCCGTCTGTATACCGTTTTTACCTTGACGTTGTATAATAGTGTAACACTATTAAAACCCTATTTGAGACAGTTACCTGTGATAACAATCCCGAGGCACAAAACGCCGCGATGAGTGAAGTATTCATTGTTAGAAATGAATTTATATCGTCGACTTGCAGCTTGCTTTTAAAGACACGTAAAGGAAGGATGGTTATAAATCGTGATGTTGTTTGCGCTAAAAAAATCACATCCGTTTCTGTAACCATGACAAACACAATTTCACTGGCTGTAATTACGTTAATCACAAACACAACTGTAATGTTTTGACGCAACCTTAACATGTTATTCATGATATAACATTTGAAAATACGTTCTATACCATAGGGCCAGTGTATGTAAATATTAAATCTGATCCAGCAACTGTTAAGTTCCTATTTAATTGGCTTGATATATATAAATCATCTTGTTTACAAACATTGCGCAAGTTTAGATTTACAATTAGACAGGGATATACATGTTTTGTATGTTATGAACAGGATACCGACGATACACAGGATGTAATCTAGTAAAATCTGGATCATATGTTTGCTTCTTCTGAACCTACATAGTGTGCATAATGTTACACAAATACTCTGGGTGTCCAAAATAAACGTAGTATATTTCCAGAACAATATGCTAATTTGCGTTTTATTTTGCTTTACACTACAAACGCCAAAATTGTCACAACAGACACTCGACACGTCGAATTCAATATTGTGTCAATTTAACTGCTTTAGTTGGATCTAACAACTTAACAAGACGCATAAACAATGGCAATACTTGAGTTCGTATGTGTTTTAAATTCGCAGTAAATAAAAACAAAATAGTGCATACAATTATGTTTTACAAAATAAACATGTTATCGTAACTCACAATTATTCAAGATAGTAATACTTAACAAAACTATTATATCCTCTTATTTGAACAACAATAAGAATGTCGGTGCATTGTGTTAAATGTTATAACTTCGCATAGTTTTCATATGGGTTTACAATTATTATATATTTAAAAAGGCGTGCATAAGTGTTCATAGAATATTCAGACTATTCGCAAAATAGCGCATACCATACACAGTTAAATAGTGATGAAATACGTTCGTGTTGGTAGATCTACATGAAACTTGGTATATTGTTGTCGATCTGCATACAATAGTATATTTGTATAGACAAAGCCAACAATGACACCATTCACCACCAGCTTAATTTATATTGTATTAATGCAAAGTAATTCAATGTAAATTCTGTGATAGTTACTTCATTTCTGTGATAATGATCTCTGAGATTAAATTAGTACAAAATTTTGCTCATTAATGTTTAATTAGTTATTGTTTCTAGGTCAACTATATTAAATATATTAAGGACCACAACGGAAATAAGGATTTACTTCCTTTTTGTGCTATCCTTGTATTTTAATGTTGTAACATGATTTAAATCTTTAGTACACACACACACATATATATATATTTATTTATTTATTTATTTATTTATTTATTTATTTATTTATTTATTTATTTATTTATTTTATGTGTATATAAGCATACAGAGATACNTGGGGGTACGGGAAGTAGTACCCGTGGACCTCTCGATACATTTGAAAGAGGACGAGAACCAAGCTGCCTTTACCTTAATCAATGGCCCTGGGGTGGGATATGTGGACATGGATGGTCGAGATAGACCGTGTTGTCGTAAGAGATGTTCAGTATTAAGTTGAAGTCAATTGGTGAATAAATGAAGAAGTTATGTTAAAACAAAATTTTGGGTGGTCGTGGTCAGACACTATCTCCTCCTACACTATTAGCACTAGAACCTTGAAACTTACACACATGTTAGCTATGAGCATATGTGCGACGGTGCACTATTTGGAATTTTGATCTGACCCCTGGGTCAAAAGTTATTATCATGTGCGTCTCATGTTGTTAGTGAAATGAGTTTTTTTAACCCATTTTACCCATTATTTACCCATAACTTTTGACAAATTCTAACCACATTATATATCAGACAAAGGATTCAAGTGTCTGAAATGATGTTGGATGAAATACAAAGAATATCATAGAATGTATTATAACGCATAAAAAGTACATTTGTATGCATATGTTCCCACATACACTTACTATAGGCCTCTACAAAGCAAAGAAATCGCAACAAAATGGCTGGAAATTAGGTTTTTTGTCACCTAAAAGAATTATAAAGTCACTGCTCATAGAGTTTTCCTGGTCTTCTCCAGATGGTATCCATGTTTTCCCAACAATGTCATTAAAAACGAAAATTTCTCTACAAGAAATAGTTTTCTGGAGAAACCCTGAGAGGTTATGGCAGACATGTGTAAGTTTGTATAAATCCTTTAATTATTGTAGTTGCTTGCAAATTTATGCAGTTTTTCTCCCCTAAATGCCTGAACATGGCCCATTTTGCCCGATGTTCTACTTAAGGAAGCCACATTTCGCTCATATTTCAAGAAACTTTGTCAGGATTTTTTCTCCATGTAGGCCAATACGTTTGTTATCAATGTTAATACACAGTGGTTTCAATTGTACTTGGAAAATTTTAATTTTTCCAATTTACTTACCCTTTGTAAGTTTATGGTAAAATACCGAATACTGCTCCCAATGGTTTTACACTGCTCACACGGTTTCGGGTTTCCTGTGGTGTAAACGTGACAATCAGTATTAAAAAAAAATATTAAATTCTTGATATTTTGAAAACAATGCCCGAAACGATCATTCCTCCTTAAATTCATTTTGCAATATTTATTGAATGAAAAAAGAATTTCTCCATATGCAGTTGAAGGCCCTATAAAGGTGACAAATCCGATTATTATGCATATAAACTGGTCTAGTTTTCACCGGATTTCAGTTAATCTTGGATAAAAAATGCTAATCACACAGCTAAGGTGCAACGTTGTCAAGAATTATGGAAGAAATACCCGTTTCGTAATTGGAAGAAATGTTTACATATTTGCAACTTATGTGGTGTGTAGCCTCAAAGCGGTTACGTATGCTTAAAATAGCCGGAAAAAATTCAATTTTAATTCTATTTTTAAACAACTTTTTACCAGCAGAAAGTAACTTATTAGATCACTACAAACGTTTTAACCATTAAGAAGAGACCTACTTTGTGAGTGATACCGGAATACGTTGAAAATCAACGATATATTTTTGGTGACCTGAGTCACTTTCACTTTCACTTTCCCGAGTAAACAGCGATGTAAATAAACTGATTGTTTGTACACACAATTGACTTGGAGGACACTGTATTTTGAGCTCTAAACAAGTTGTTCTGTTCATTTTTGTTATGGTAATGTCCAATAGCATATATATATATATATTTATAACCTTTATAAATAAAATATGAAACAATATTTAAAAATCGGTAAATACTTACGGATCGTCACCTTTATAGGGCCTTTAAAAATACACTAAGCCTAAGCCACAGCAATGTTTTCAGCGTCATTGCTGGAAAAAAGGTTCGACAAATGGCTGTTAACCTTCAGCAAGAACGTACGAGTATATATGCACATTGTCATGACTGACACGATTGGTACCAGCTGTTACATCGAGTTTATTCTGAAGCAAGCGAATTCGGAAAATGCCATCAGTAACAGATTTTATCAGTTGAGCGCGTTTGTATCAGATTATGAACGTTATTGTACTTGTTTAAACAGTTTTATTGTATTAAGTGTTTGTATTCGTATTTCCGTATTTCCAGTCGAACTTAGTGTTTTCTGTTGGATTTATTTTAAACAAGATGTTGTAAATTTGAAACGATAATTTCATATGCAGTGGATGGACTACTTGAAACCAAAAAGAGATCATTCTAGGTTCAATATCAATTAGGAGGGGCTTTTCTTTCTCCAGTTTCTCGGTATATAATACATGCTGCAGTACTGGCCTAAACCCCTAATATAGTTTTCGGAAACTTCAATTGAACGTTTTATATTACATAGTTATTTCCAAACCCCCAACATTCACAAGCGTACAAAAGAATAGGTTAAATCATCTTGTTAAATAGATCAATTTTCATATTAATTCGTAAAGCGATATTACTAAATTTATAAAAAAAAAGACAGTACATAGCTTTGGTTGCCTGTTCGGATTGGGATTTTTATGCTTGTGAAAACGAGCCACTACTATTGAATAAAATACCGAGGTATTTATCATTTTTAACGAGTTCAAGGGGATGATCTTTATAATAAAATTAACAATCAACCGATCTACCTTTACTAGTATAAATAGGAATTTTCAACGTATCCGTGTAAATAGTTAGTTTTCATTTGTCACAATAATGTGAATACACATTTAAACATCTTTAAAGATCGGTTGCGACTCTGCTACGATAACAGCGTCGTCAGCGTACAACACACTAATAGTTTGAAAAAGTTGAACATTTCGTTGTCGTTTGACTGATATTTTAATCCGTCAAACTATCTGCTATTATGTGAATTTAGGTCATTCAAACAGAATGAAAATAGTATAGGGAATACATTTGCTCCTTCTCTTACACCAACTGAACATGAAAAAGAGTTTGATCTTTCGCCATTACACATGATACATACTTTGGCGTTATTATACATATTTTTTACGATATTTAAGAACTTTCCACTTATACTGTACTGGCATAACTTATAACACAATAATCTCCTTTTGACCGTATCAAATGCGGCCCTTTAATCGATACATGTACAAATTAACATGTTATTCTGAGATCTTAAAATATTAATCAGCGCGTATAAAACAAACATGCATGAAGTGTCAACTGTTAAAAAATGTTTACTAAATCTCGCTCTATGCTTGCCAATAAGATAATATTTCAAGATATTTTTTTTTCTAAACGTGTGTTTAAGATTAAGGAAAATAATTTACGCACCAAGCTCAATAAAGTGATTTGCATATAGTTCGAAGGATCTTTTTCAAAGCCTTTATTTTTATAAATTGGAGTCATTTATTGAATTTGCTCTAACCTTTGTTTCATTGTTGTCTTGAATATTTTAATAGGTGCTTTTGAGATTAAAACGATGCGTTTTCGGATTTCTTTGTTTTGCAATTTCGGTCGTACCATTTGGGTTCGTTGCTATACTTAAATTTATCTTCATTTGTATAAGTACCAATGCTGATTTTACAACTGTTTTGATATAGAGAATCAATTTAGAAGATAAAATGGCCCATGTCATCAATTGAATATTTATCCGCGTTGTAAAAATCTTCGAGATCCCGGATTATGTCAGCGATATTTTAGGTACTATTTTTTGTAAACTAAGATATTCGATTTTTCATGATCCCAAAATTAAACAAGGTGCAAACGATTTACCCCTGTCTGATAGTGTTACACAGAGAATGACATCCTCTAGTTATGGGGGGTTAATATGGAGGGTACATTTCAATATGGCATAGAATTATGGACCGACAAATGTGCTCGAGTTATCGATGCTCGTGTTAAGGGTGGTCATTTCTAATTGAAGTAATAATGATTAAGTATGAATGATACCACCAGGAATATAAAATTTGTTTGTTGTAAATACTATTCGGGTTATTGATGCTGGAGTTAAAAGTTGGTCATTTTTCTTTAAAGTACTAATGATTCCGCCAGTATTAAACGATTTGTTTGATGTACAAAAATAGTCGAGTTATCGATGCTTGAGTTAAAGAAGTTATACTGTATATTCATTTAACGTTTGCACATTAAATACTGTTGTAGTCATGGATATGCCACTCTAAGGAATGTAGGCGTGTCGTTATTCTGGGTATTAAAACAATATGTTCAATTATAACAGACATGGAGAGGAAGAGCAGAGTACACGAACGTTACGATAAGTTGTCCGCTTCTGCAGGCTGTAACACGATTACGAGTGATAAACGCCAATGCATATCATTACTGATATATTCTGATACACGTTTAATTAGTTTAAATATGTTGTTTGTGTTTTGCAAGTATACATAAATAGTTTGTATTTATGTGCATTTTCCAATGGAATTTAGAAACACCAAACTCTTACCGCGAACCATATTTCACACATTAACTAACATACACATTGATGATATTTATCCGCAAAACATGATTTGAACATTGATATTTTTTTATTATTTTGGAGCCAAATAATGCTTCAATAGCACTTTGACACAAAACACTTATGAAGTTTAAATGTTGTTGCGTTGACCCTTCTACAGCGAATTAAAATTGTTCCAATTTGGCTGAAAACAAGAAACGATTTATGTCTGCTTTGTAGGGACCGACCTTAATAGCTTTTGCAGACCTTTTTGCACGTTTCTTTATTGTGGAAGTTGTTTCCATTTGGCTCACAACCGCCCCACGAGAACTCCTTGCACTTGTTCTCTTGGCTGTCGTAGTACCAACGGGAGATTGCGGCCCTGCACGGCCCGACTTTCATCTCCAGGGAGCACACCGGACACGGGTAACTACCGCAAGATCCCTCGCAATCCTTCTTGGTCAGGAATCGGTTCAAGTTCCCGTGGCATCTGCCGTACGTGAATGTTTTACACTTGCAAGATGTGGTGTCGAAATACCATCGTTCCAGCCTCGCCTTGCATGGTCCGCGACTCGGCGGCAGGTTACATATCGG
>VMBQ01013056.1:0-18506 GCA_007657795.1 Dreissena rostriformis
ACTACTACTACTACTACTTCTACTACTACTTTTACTACTACTACTCTTACTACTACTATTACTTCTACTTATGTACTACTATTACTAATGTACTACTACTACACCAACTACTACTACCTCTACTACTACTACTACTACTACTACTACTACTAATACTACTACTTCTACTACTAAAGTAACTACTACTTCTACTACTACCTCCTTCTACTACTACTACAGCAACAACTACTACTACTGATTATGATATTGATGATGTCGATAATGATGATGATGATGACGACGACAACGACGATGACTATTATGATTGTGATGATGATGAGGAGGTGGTGGATGAGGATGATAGTGATGAATACGATGGTGATGAGTATGACGGTGATGAGAATGACGATGACAATGAGGATTATGATGGTGATGATCATGATGATGGTTGTGGTGATTATAATGATGATGGGGTGGGATGATGATGATGAGGATGATGGTGATGAGGATAATTTATTTTCAGTTTTCTTTGACCATCGCATTTCATTATTTATTTGTAGTGTTATAAGGAATATCAATAGGATTTATGCCAAAACTATATTATGTCAAAAGTATGACAAAATCAACTGTCCATATTTAAAAATTAGTGTTATCACGAGAACGGCTTTAATACTTATCTAAAACATGCATACACATCAATGCATAATTATTCCAGCGGTGGCGGTACGTGTTCTATATCACGCCGGAGATGCATATTGGAGTATTCTGCCCAGTCAATATACGTCTGGAACTCCAACTCCGGAGAAATCGGGTTCAAGATGTTCTCGTTCCCGGCGTACTGCTCGTGTAAATAGTCTTCAACCCACTGCTGCATTGCCGTCAAGCTTGACACCACTCCGATCATAAAATATATATTAATGTGAATTTAACTTTGTTTAACTTTCATCGATATTAACTTTGCGAGATGAGATGGGGACACATAATCATCACTTGATTGTGTGTGTGTGTGTGTGTGTGTGTGTTTGTATGTGTGTGTGTGTGTGTGTGTGTGTGTGTGTGTGTGTGTGTGTGTGTGTGTGTGTGTGTGTGTGTGTGTGTGTGTGTGTGTGTGTGTGTGTGTGTGTGTGTGTGTGTGTGTGTGTGTGTGTGTGTGTGTGTGTGTGTGTGTGTGTGTGTGTGTGTGTGTGTGTGTGTGTGTGTGTGTGTGTGTGTGTGTGTGTGTGTGTGTGTGTGTGTGTGTGTGTGTGTGTGTGTGTGTGTGTGTGTGTGTGTGTGTGTGTGTGTGTGTGTGTGTGTGTGTGTGTGTGTGTGTGTGTGTGTGTGTGTGTGTGTGTGTGTGTGTGTGTGTGTGTGTGTGTGTGTGTGTGTGTGTGTGTGTGTGTGTGTGTGTGTGTGTGTGTGTGTGTGTGTGTGTGTGTGTGTGTGTGTGTGTGTGTGTGTGTGTGTGTGTGTGTGTGTGTGTGTGTGTGTGTGTGTGTGTGTGTGTGTGTGTGTGTGTGTGTGTGTGTGTGTGTGTGTGTGTGTGTGTGTGTGTGTGTGTGTGTGTGTGTGTGTGTGTGTGTGTGTGTGTGTGTGTGTGTGTGTGTGTGTGTGTGTGTGTGTGTGTGTGTGTGTGTGTGTGTGTGTGTGTGTGTGTGTGTGTGTGTGTGTGTGTGTGTGTGTGTGTGTGTGTGTGTGTGTGTGTGTGTGTGTGTGTGTGTGTGTGTGTGTGTGTGTGTGTGTGTGTGTGTGTGTGTGTGTGTGTGTGTGTGTGTGTGTGTGTGTGTGTGTGTGTGTGTGTGTGTGTGTGTGTGTGTGTGTGTGTGTGTGTGTGTGTGTGTGTGTGTGTGTGTGTGTGTGTGTGTGTGTGTGTGTGTGTGTGTGTGTGTGTGTGTGTGTGTGTGTGTGTGTGTGTGTGTGTGTGTGTGTGTGTGTGTGTGTGTGTGTGTGTGTGTGTGTGTGTGTGTGTGTGTGTGTGTGTGTGTGTGTGTGTGTGTGTGTGTGTGTGTGTGTGTGTGTGTGTGTGTGTGTGTGTGTGTGTGTGTGTGTGTGTGTGTGTGTGTGTGTGTGTGTGTGTGTGTGTGTGTGTGTGTGTGTGTGTGTGTGTGTGTGTGTGTGTGTGTGTGTGTGTGTGTGTGTGTGTGTGTGTGTGTGTGTGTGTGTGTGTGTGTGTGTGTGTGTGTGTGTGTGTGTGTGTGTGTGTGTGTGTGTGTGTGTGTGTGTGTGTGTGTGTGTGTGTGTGTGTGTGTGTGTGTGTGTGTGTGTGTGTGTGTGTGTGTGTGTGTGTGTGTGTGTGTGTGTGTGTGTGTGTGTGTGTGTGTGTGTGTGTGTGTGTGTGTGTGTGTGTGTGTGTGTGTGTGTGTGTGTGTGTGTGTGTGTGTGTGTGTGTGTGTGTGTGTGTGTGTGTGTGTGTGTGTGTGTGTGTGTGTGTGTGTGTGTGTGTGTGTGTGTGTGTGTGTGTGTGTGTGTGTGTGTGTGTGTGTGTGTGTGTGTGTGTGTGTGTGTGTGTGTGTGTGTGTGTGTGTGTGTGTGTGTGTGTGTGTGTGTGTGTGTGTGTGTGTGTGTGTGTGTGTGTGTGTGTGTGTGTGTGTGTGTGTGTGTGTGTGTGTGTGTGTGTGTGTGTGTGTGTGTGTGTGTGTGTGTGTGTGTGTGTGTGTGTGTGTGTGTGTGTGTGTGTGTGTGTGTGTGTGTGTGTGTGTGTGTGTGTGTGTGTGTGTGTGTGTGTGTGTGTGTGTGTGTGTGTGTGTGTGTGTGTGTGTGTGTGTGTGTGTGTGTGTGTGTGTGTGTGTGTGTGTGTGTGTGTGTGTGTGTGTGTGTGTGTGTGTGTGTGTGTGTGTGTGTGTGTGTGTGTGTGTGTGTGTGTGTGTGTGTGTGTGTGTGTGTGTGTGTGTGTGTGTGTGTGTGTGTGTGTGTGTGTGTGTGTGTGTGTGTGTGTGTGTGTGTGTGTGTGTGTGTGTGTGTGTGTGTGTGTGTGTGTGTGTGTGTGTGTGTGTGTGTGTGTGTGTGTGTGTGTGTGTGTGTGTGTGTGTGTGTGTGTGTGTGTGTGTGTGTGTGTGTGTGTGTGTGTGTGTGTGTGTGTGTGTGTGTGTGTGTGTGTGTGTGTGTGTGTGTGTGTGTGTGTGTGTGTGTGTGTGTGTGTGTGTGTGTGTGTGTGTGTGTGTGTGTGTGTGTGTGTGTGTGTGTGTGTGTGTGTGTGTGTGTGTGTGTGTGTGTGTGTGTGTGTGTGTGTGTGTGTGTGTGTGTGTGTGTGTGTGTGTGTGTGTGTGTGTGTGTGTGTGTGTGTGTGTGTGTGTGTGTGTGTGTGTGTGTGTGTGTGTGTGTGTGTGTGTGTGTGTGTGTGTGTGTGTGTGTGTGTGTGTGTGTGTGTGTGTGTGTGTGTGTGTGTGTGTGTGTGTGTGTGTGTGTGTGTGTGTGTGTGTGTGTGTGTGTGTGTGTGTGTGTGTGTGTGTGTGTGTGTGTGTGTGTGTGTGTGTGTGTGTGTGTGTGTGTGTGTGTGTGTGTGTGTGTGTGTGTGTGTGTGTGTGTGTGTGTGTGTGTGTGTGTGTGTGTGTGTGTGTGTGTGTGTGTGTGTGTGTGTGTGTGTGTGTGTGTGTGTGTGTGTGTGTGTGTGTGTGTGTGTGTGTGTGTGTGTGTGTGTGTGTGTGTGTGTGTGTGTGTGTGTGTGTGTGTGTGTGTGTGTGTGTGTGTGTGTGTGTGTGTGTGTGTGTGTGTGTGTGTGTGTGTGTGTGTGTGTGTGTGTGTGTGTGTGTGTGTGTGTGTGTGTGTGTGTGTGTGTGTGTGTGTGTGTGTGTGTGTGTGTGTGTGTGTGTGTGTGTGTGTGTGTGTGTGTGTGTGTGTGTGTGTGTGTGTGTGTGTGTGTGTGTGTGTGTGTGTGTGTGTGTGTGTGTGTGTGTGTGTGTGTGTGTGTGTGTGTGTGTGTGTGTGTGTGTGTGTGTGTGTGTGTGTGTGTGTGTGTGTGTGTGTGTGTGTGTGTGTGTGTGTGTGTGTGTGTGTGTGTGTGTGTGTGTGTGTGTGTGTGTGTGTGTGTGTGTGTGTGTGTGTGTGTGTGTGTGTGTGTGTGTGTGTGTGTGTGTGTGTGTGTGTGTGTGTGTGTGTGTGTGTGTGTGTGTGTGTGTGTGTGTGTGTGTGTGTGTGTGTGTGTGTGTGTGTGTGTGTGTGTGTGTGTGTGTGTGTGTGTGTGTGTGTGTGTGTGTGTGTGTGTGTGTGTGTGTGTGTGTGTGTGTGTGTGTGTGTGTGTGTGTGTGTGTGTGTGTGTGTGTGTGTGTGTGTGTGTGTGTGTGTGTGTGTGTGTGTGTGTGTGTGTGTGTGTGTGTGTGTGTGTGTGTGTGTGTGTGTGTGTGTGTGTGTGTGTGTGTGTGTGTGTGTGTGTGTGTGTGTGTGTGTGTGTGTGTGTGTGTGTGTGTGTGTGTGTGTGTGTGTGTGTGTGTGTGTGTGTGTGTGTGTGTGTGTGTGTGTGTGTGTGTGTGTGTGTGTGTGTGTGTGTGTGTGTGTGTGTGTGTGTGTGTGTGTGTGTGTGTGTGTGTGTGTGTGTGTGTGTGTGTGTGTGTGTGTGTGTGTGTGTGTGTGTGTGTGTGTGTGTGTGTGTGTGTGTGTGTGTGTGTGTGTGTGTGTGTGTGTGTGTGTGTGTGTGTGTGTGTGTGTGTGTGTGTGTGTGTGTGTGTGTGTGTGTGTGTGTGTGTGTGTGTGTGTGTGTGTGTGTGTGTGTGTGTGTGTGTGTGTGTGTGTGTGTGTGTGTGTGTGTGTGTGTGTGTGTGTGTGTGTGTGTGTGTGTGTGTGTGTGTGTGTGTGTGTGTGTGTGTGTGTGTGTGTGTGTGTGTGTGTGTGTGTGTGTGTGTGTGTGTGTGTGTGTGTGTGTGTGTGTGTGTGTGTGTGTGTGTGTGTGTGTGTGTGTGTGTGTGTGTGTGTGTGTGTGTGTGTGTGTGTGTGTGTGTGTGTGTGTGTGTGTGTGTGTGTGTGTGTGTGTGTGTGTGTGTGTGTGTGTGTGTGTGTGTGTGTGTGTGTGTGTGTGTGTGTGTGTGTGTGTGTGTGTGTGTGTGTGTGTGTGTGTGTGTGTGTGTGTGTGTGTGTGTGTGTGTGTGTGTGTGTGTGTGTGTGTGTGTGTGTGTGTGTGTGTGTGTGTGTGTGTGTGTGTGTGTGTGTGTGTGTGTGTGTGTGTGTGTGTGTGTGTGTGTGTGTGTGTGTGTGTGTGTGTGTGTGTGTGTGTGTGTGTGTGTGTGTGTGTGTGTGTGTGTGTGTGTGTGTGTGTGTGTGTGTGTGTGTGTGTGTGTGTGTGTGTGTGTGTGTGTGTGTGTGTGTGTGTGTGTGTGTGTGTGTGTGTGTGTGTGTGTGTGTGTGTGTGTGTGTGTGTGTGTGTGTGTGTGTGTGTGTGTGTGTGTGTGTGTGTGTGTGTGTGTGTGTGTGTGTGTGTGTGTGTGTGTGTGTGTGTGTGTGTGTGTGTGTGTGTGTGTGTGTGTGTGTGTGTGTGTGTGTGTGTGTGTGTGTGTGTGTGTGTGTGTGTGTGTGTGTGTGTGTGTGTGTGTGTGTGTGTGTGTGTGTGTGTGTGTGTGTGTGTGTGTGTGTGTGTGTGTGTGTGTGTGTGTGTGTGTGTGTGTGTGTGTGTGTGTGTGTGTGTGTGTGTGTGTGTGTGTGTGTGTGTGTGTGTGTGTGTGTGTGTGTGTGTGTGTGTGTGTGTGTGTGTGTGTGTGTGTGTGTGTGTGTGTGTGTGTGTGTGTGTGTGTGTGTGTGTGTGTGTGTGTGTGTGTGTGTGTGTGTGTGTGTGTGTGTGTGTGTGTGTGTGTGTGTGTGTGTGTGTGTGTGTGTGTGTGTGTGTGTGTGTGTGTGTGTGTGTGTGTGTGTGTGTGTGTGTGTGTGTGTGTGTGTGTGTGTGTGTGTGTGTGTGTGTGTGTGTGTGTGTGTGTGTGTGTGTGTGTGTGTGTGTGTGTGTGTGTGTGTGTGTGTGTGTGTGTGTGTGTGTGTGTGTGTGTGTGTGTGTGTGTGTGTGTGTGTGTGTGTGTGTGTGTGTGTGTGTGTGTGTGTGTGTGTGTGTGTGTGTGTGTGTGTGTGTGTGTGTGTGTGTGTGTGTGTGTGTGTGTGTGTGTGTGTGTGTGTGTGTGTGTGTGTGTGTGTGTGTGTGTGTGTGTGTGTGTGTGTGTGTGTGTGTGTGTGTGTGTGTGTGTGTGTGTGTGTGTGTGTGTGTGTGTGTGTGTGTGTGTGTGTGTGTGTGTGTGTGTGTGTGTGTGTGTGTGTGTGTGTGTGTGTGTGTGTGTGTGTGTGTGTGTGTGTGTGTGTGTGTGTGTGTGTGTGTGTGTGTGTGTGTGTGTGTGTGTGTGTGTGTGTGTGTGTGTGTGTGTGTGTGTGTGTGTGTGTGTGTGTGTGTGTGTGTGTGTGTGTGTGTGTGTGTGTGTGTGTGTGTGTGTGTGTGTGTGTGTGTGTGTGTGTGTGTGTGTGTGTGTGTGTGTGTGTGTGTGTGTGTGTGTGTGTGTGTGTGTGTGTGTGTGTGTGTGTGTGTGTGTGTGTGTGTGTGTGTGTGTGTGTGTGTGTGTGTGTGTGTGTGTGTGTGTGTGTGTGTGTGTGTGTGTGTGTGTGTGTGTGTGTGTGTGTGTGTGTGTGTGTGTGTGTGTGTGTGTGTGTGTGTGTGTGTGTGTGTGTGTGTGTGTGTGTGTGTGTGTGTGTGTGTGTGTGTGTGTGTGTGTGTGTGTGTGTGTGTGTGTGTGTGTGTGTGTGTGTGTGTGTGTGTGTGTGTGTGTGTGTGTGTGTGTGTGTGTGTGTGTGTGTGTGTGTGTGTGTGTGTGTGTGTGTGTGTGTGTGTGTGTGTGTGTGTGTGTGTGTGTGTGTGTGTGTGTGTGTGTGTGTGTGTGTGTGTGTGTGTGTGTGTGTGTGTGTGTGTGTGTGTGTGTGTGTGTGTGTGTGTGTGTGTGTGTGTGTGTGTGTGTGTGTGTGTGTGTGTGTGTGTGTGTGTGTGTGTGTGTGTGTGTGTGTGTGTGTGTGTGTGTGTGTGTGTGTGTGTGTGTGTGTGTGTGTGTGTGTGTGTGTGTGTGTGTGTGTGTGTGTGTGTGTGTGTGTGTGTGTGTGTGTGTGTGTGTGTGTGTGTGTGTGTGTGTGTGTGTGTGTGTGTGTGTGTGTGTGTGTGTGTGTGTGTGTGTGTGTGTGTGTGTGTGTGTGTGTGTGTGTGTGTGTGTGTGTGTGTGTGTGTGTGTGTGTGTGTGTGTGTGTGTGTGTGTGTGTGTGTGTGTGTGTGTGTGTGTGTGTGTGTGTGTGTGTGTGTGTGTGTGTGTGTGTGTGTGTGTGTGTGTGTGTGTGTGTGTGTGTGTGTGTGTGTGTGTGTGTGTGTGTGTGTGTGTGTGTGTGTGTGTGTGTGTGTGTGTGTGTGTGTGTGTGTGTGTGTGTGTGTGTGTGTGTGTGTGTGTGTGTGTGTGTGTGTGTGTGTGTGTGTGTGTGTGTGTGTGTGTGTGTGTGTGTGTGTGTGTGTGTGTGTGTGTGTGTGTGTGTGTGTGTGTGTGTGTGTGTGTGTGTGTGTGTGTGTGTGTGTGTGTGTGTGTGTGTGTGTGTGTGTGTGTGTGTGTGTGTGTGTGTGTGTGTGTGTGTGTGTGTGTGTGTGTGTGTGTGTGTGTGTGTGTGTGTGTGTGTGTGTGTGTGTGTGTGTGTGTGTGTGTGTGTGTGTGTGTGTGTGTGTGTGTGTGTGTGTGTGTGTGTGTGTGTGTGTGTGTGTGTGTGTGTGTGTGTGTGTGTGTGTGTGTGTGTGTGTGTGTGTGTGTGTGTGTGTGTGTGTGTGTGTGTGTGTGTGTGTGTGTGTGTGTGTGTGTGTGTGTGTGTGTGTGTGTGTGTGTGTGTGTGTGTGTGTGTGTGTGTGTGTGTGTGTGTGTGTGTGTGTGTGTGTGTGTGTGTGTGTGTGTGTGTGTGTGTGTGTGTGTGTGTGTGTGTGTGTGTGTGTGTGTGTGTGTGTGTGTGTGTGTGTGTGTGTGTGTGTGTGTGTGTGTGTGTGTGTGTGTGTGTGTGTGTGTGTGTGTGTGTGTGTGTGTGTGTGTGTGTGTGTGTGTGTGTGTGTGTGTGTGTGTGTGTGTGTGTGTGTGTGTGTGTGTGTGTGTGTGTGTGTGTGTGTGTGTGTGTGTGTGTGTGTGTGTGTGTGTGTGTGTGTGTGTGTGTGTGTGTGTGTGTGTGTGTGTGTGTGTGTGTGTGTGTGTGTGTGTGTGTGTGTGTGTGTGTGTGTGTGTGTGTGTGTGTGTGTGTGTGTGTGTGTGTGTGTGTGTGTGTGTGTGTGTGTGTGTGTGTGTGTGTGTGTGTGTGTGTGTGTGTGTGTGTGTGTGTGTGTGTGTGTGTGTGTGTGTGTGTGTGTGTGTGTGTGTGTGTGTGTGTGTGTGTGTGTGTGTGTGTGTGTGTGTGTGTGTGTGTGTGTGTGTGTGTGTGTGTGTGTGTGTGTGTGTGTGTGTGTGTGTGTGTGTGTGTGTGTGTGTGTGTGTGTGTGTGTGTGTGTGTGTGTGTGTGTGTGTGTGTGTGTGTGTGTGTGTGTGTGTGTGTGTGTGTGTGTGTGTGTGTGTGTGTGTGTGTGTGTGTGTGTGTGTGTGTGTGTGTGTGTGTGTGTGTGTGTGTGTGTGTGTGTGTGTGTGTGTGTGTGTGTGTGTGTGTGTGTGTGTGTGTGTGTGTGTGTGTGTGTGTGTGTGTGTGTGTGTGTGTGTGTGTGTGTGTGTGTGTGTGTGTGTGTGTGTGTGTGTGTGTGTGTGTGTGTGTGTGTGTGTGTGTGTGTGTGTGTGTGTGTGTGTGTGTGTGTGTGTGTGTGTGTGTGTGTGTGTGTGTGTGTGTGTGTGTGTGTGTGTGTGTGTGTGTGTGTGTGTGTGTGTGTGTGTGTGTGTGTGTGTGTGTGTGTGTGTGTGTGTGTGTGTGTGTGTGTGTGTGTGTGTGTGTGTGTGTGTGTGTGTGTGTGTGTGTGTGTGTGTGTGTGTGTGTGTGTGTGTGTGTGTGTGTGTGTGTGTGTGTGTGTGTGTGTGTGTGTGTGTGTGTGTGTGTGTGTGTGTGTGTGTGTGTGTGTGTGTGTGTGTGTGTGTGTGTGTGTGTGTGTGTGTGTGTGTGTGTGTGTGTGTGTGTGTGTGTGTGTGTGTGTGTGTGTGTGTGTGTGTGTGTGTGTGTGTGTGTGTGTGTGTGTGTGTGTGTGTGTGTGTGTGTGTGTGTGTGTGTGTGTGTGTGTGTGTGTGTGTGTGTGTGTGTGTGTGTGTGTGTGTGTGTGTGTGTGTGTGTGTGTGTGTGTGTGTGTGTGTGTGTGTGTGTGTGTGTGTGTGTGTGTGTGTGTGTGTGTGTGTGTGTGTGTGTGTGTGTGTGTGTGTGTGTGTGTGTGTGTGTGTGTGTGTGTGTGTGTGTGTGTGTGTGTGTGTGTGTGTGTGTGTGTGTGTGTGTGTGTGTGTGTGTGTGTGTGTGTGTGTGTGTGTGTGTGTGTGTGTGTGTGTGTGTGTGTGTGTGTGTGTGTGTGTGTGTGTGTGTGTGTGTGTGTGTGTGTGTGTGTGTGTGTGTGTGTGTGTGTGTGTGTGTGTGTGTGTGTGTGTGTGTGTGTGTGTGTGTGTGTGTGTGTGTGTGTGTGTGTGTGTGTGTGTGTGTGTGTGTGTGTGTGTGTGTGTGTGTGTGTGTGTGTGTGTGTGTGTGTGTGTGTGTGTGTGTGTGTGTGTGTGTGTGTGTGTGTGTGTGTGTGTGTGTGTGTGTGTGTGTGTGTGTGTGTGTGTGTGTGTGTGTGTGTGTGTGTGTGTGTGTGTGTGTGTGTGTGTGTGTGTGTGTGTGTGTGTGTGTGTGTGTGTGTGTGTGTGTGTGTGTGTGTGTGTGTGTGTGTGTGTGTGTGTGTGTGTGTGTGTGTGTGTGTGTGTGTGTGTGTGTGTGTGTGTGTGTGTGTGTGTGTGTGTGTGTGTGTGTGTGTGTGTGTGTGTGTGTGTGTGTGTGTGTGTGTGTGTGTGTGTGTGTGTGTGTGTGTGTGTGTGTGTNACTTTAAGTTACGAATGACAATCACGGTTAAGTAAGTTTAGAATTGATTAAAATAGACAGCGTAATTGGGAAGATAACTGTTCTGTTACTTAATGTATCAGATCTGTAATCATTCAGATCGAATTCATTTGTTAAATGATATTCTTGCGGTATTTAACAGTCATGTGACTTTTATCCTATTTTTAGAAACAAAACATGTGATGTTTCTGTTTTAAAGAAAACAAAAATCTATATTTGCCTTGTTGGTGCATGTTTTATGAATACACTATACTGTTCATACATAGACAACAAGGAATAATAGATGAAACTTACATATTAAAATAATGTGTTGCTGTTCAGACTTGAGTTATTGAACAAAAAATACCGAAACCAAAAGTTGTTTTGACAATTCTGATCATGCAGTCAAGGTTTATTTGAAAATATTCTTCTGAAACTGTCGTCATGCATGTGATCAAACAACAATGGCGGCCTGAGTGTACATCATATGCGGATTAGAGTCATTTCTGGTATTATTAGATGCATTTGACTATTTGGAATAGCAAAACACCCCAAATGTCAAGAATTTATTCCGACATACTTGCATGCAGTTTTTATTGCCATTATATAAAGTTTAAAATTATTGATTTATAGCGTGACATAACAGTGTGTTTTTTCATCCAAACTTGGGCCGGTATTCTGCAACATTCTAAATGGAAAAAAGGATAATTTTTTCCCAAATGGGACCTAAAAATTCAAAATGAAAGGTTTAAAAAATATATTTAATTTTCGAATTCAACATTTAGGTAATATCCTATTAAAGGGGCCTGTTCACGTTTGGGTAAATTGACAAAATTGAAAAAAGTTGTTTCAGATTCGCAAATTTTCGTTTTGGTTATGATATTTGTGAGGAAACAGTAATTCTGAACATTTACCATGCTCTTAAATAGCCATTATATGCATCTTTTGACGATTTAAAAACCTGAAAATTATAAAGCGTTGCAACGCGAAACGAATTAATAGTTTGGAGAGTTCTGTTGTTGTCGTTATATTATGTGAAACTACGAGGAGTGGTTATATAAAGTATAAAATGCATCCGACATTGTATAAAGAAGGATTTCCGAGAGGTTTAATTTGGAGACTTTTTACTCCAGGACTCCAGGGGTCAGTGGTTTGAGCCCTGCGGAGGGTTACCTTTTTTTTGCTTTTTAAAATTTTATTCTTGATTTTTCCTAAATAATTAAAAGATCCAATGTTTACATTTATCAATATAAAGAATTTAATGACGAACTTCAAAACATGCCAAAATCTGTGAAAAGGCCCGTTTAAGCCTCAAAAAGGCATCCTCACAGTTTAGGTGTGTAGGGTTATAGTATGTAAAACAATTTTAAAACAAAAGTCCTATATTACAGTTATTTTGAAAAAATTATGTAAAAAATATCATGACAGTGAAGTTCTATAAAAATGTTTAATTGTCAGAGCTTTTGTGACTTGAATAATATGTAAAACATATCACCTGATTGTCTGCGCGCGACGTCGTTAAATGTCATATAAATTGGCCATTATAGTATACGTGTGTAAGCGGCGACACGATCAATCAATTCTCAGTTTGAAACTGTCAATTGTTAAATAAACACGCTGCCGATTACAAATGCTACTTGACAAGTTTGTATCACCTGATCGTCTTTGTTCCACGTCGTTAATGTTCAATTAAGACATAATTGGAAATTAGGGTATCCTCTGAAATAAGTTACCAGTTTGCAACTGTCAATTGTTAAATAAACACGTTTATTCAGACGACCCGCTAATGCCGATGACACCTCCTTATTTATTAGGGGCCAACAACGACGGGAGCAAAGAGCGACCGCATGCAAAAAAATAAAAGTTCTGTTCTGCAATTATCCGCATATGGCTTTCTTCTTGACACGTGATTTCGATCTGCGCTTCGGAGTCTATCACTCTATCACGCGATTGGCTAATTTTATGAAAGTAGGCGTTACCTATTGTTGATAGACAATGGGCGTAAAATTTGCATAATCTAGGTAATAAAACAAAACGCTTTCAAAATATCTGCCTTTAAGTTTTAATACCTGTCAAACAATACAATTAAGATGACTGATACGATCAATTTTGCTTGTGCATTGATATTTCGAAAGTAATATGTTTGCAATTGTTTGCAATTGTTAGGGCAAATGATTAAATACGCAATTGTTAGAAATTTTGTTAATTTGATAATTATTTTTATTGCATGAATAATACTTGAAAATGAATTAAAACCCACTAATATATCATAAAATAAACAAATATTATTTACTTTGTTGTTTGATTGTTTTATTTTTCAGACTTGCGTGAATTACTAATTGTATGCAGTGCGAGTTTAAAAAATTCTCAATGTGTTACTAATTGATGATTTTCTTTAACATTCTGCCATTTTTCGGCCGATGAAAACGGCAAAATTTGACCGCGTCTTACACGCGGGTCAGTCTCAAATCCACACATAGTAAAGTCCGAAGTCGGGGTGCGTCTTATAAGCGAGGGCGTCTTATAAGCGCAAGTATACGGTAGTCCTCATTATGTAGGAGTTTGTGAGCTTATTAATAATTTCCATACAACATTTGCATTCGTTCTCAAAAAGTGGAAACCTCCGTTTTAAGGAGTTTTTGTGTGTGTAAACTTTTCAAAAACTTGTTAATCCTAAATTGTTAAAATCATGTCCTTTGTAAACCGGTTTCAACACCATATGAGTTTAATTGACTGTAGAATGGCAAACCAAGATGTTTTCATCTTGGTCCTGGTTGCTTGTTTTCAGAAGTTTGGTTTTTTCGAGTTCAAAGCAATGCAGGGCAAGGAGATTAAACTGCAGGGCGATTAGATTTTGGACCTACTTGCCACGCGGGGTGAGTGGATCTGTAATACTGTGTACATGCCTACCATGTTTATTTTTTTGTGAGTTGAAACATATGTTTGCAATGTCAAACAAGTTCAAATGTTTTATAATTATATTGTGAAAGTTTGTACATATTTTGTGTTCCAGCCCTAAGGTTGTGAATTATTTTGTTTTTAATTAAAATCTAAAATTAGTGTGTTCTACATTGATTTCTGTTAAACAAGAGTGTAAGTTATCAGAATGGAAAGTCCTCATATTGTTGGAGTTTGTTGTGTTAAAGGGAAAGTCCTCATATTGTTGAACATTGTTGTATATAATATTATGTAAAACAGGTGTGTAAGTCATCCAAAATGAAAATCCTCATATTGTTGGAGTTTGATGTATGTTGAATTATGAAAAAACTAATGTGAACGTTATCAAAAGTTAAAGTCCTCATATTGCTTGAGTTTGTTGTGTGTTGAATAATGTTAAAAAAGCGTGTAAGTAATCAAAAGGGACAGTGCTCATATTGTTGGAGTTTGTTGTATGTTGAATTATGAAAAAAACATGTTAAGTTATCAAATGGTAAAGTCCTCAGATTGTTGGAGTTTGTTGTGTATTGACTAATGTAAAACAAAATGTGTAAGTAATCAAAAGGGACAGTCCTCACAGTTCATGATTGTTGGTGAGTTCTAGTATGTAAAACAATCGTAAAACAAAAGTCCTCCTATACTATAGTGTTTTTTTTTAAAATTATATGAAAAGTATCCTGAAAGTGATGTTTCTTAATTTGTTTAATTGTCAGAGTATTTGTGACTTGAATAATATGATAAACGTTTTCTATGTCATTGGAAAAAAATCCTCATTGTAGGAGTTGGTTGAAAGCAATAAATGTGTGAAATCAAACCAAGGTAATGATTACCATTTGTAAATAAATAAATTAAAAAATACTCTGAGCCTGCAGATAAGCTTTTTTCAACTCCTTTGAAAATGCACTATAAAACAAAACTTTAGGCATGAAAAATGGATTTAAAATATTGATAATGCCAAGAAGCAAAGTTCGCATTTAACATATATTATCTCATTTAACATGACAATTTTGGACAAATACCCTGATATAGAGAATTTTCATGTTTTAACTCTGAAAACAGCTACCTATTTAATTTACCTTTTGCTGTTTTACAGAGCGTCCAAAGGTTCACCTGACCACCACAACTCTTTTCGGAGTGTCTGAAGTTCGTGTACGTGCTGGGGAGCCACTTACAATGAAACTGGGCATTACCGGTTCTCCAACTCCCATTGTCATCTGGGCTAAAGAAGGAAAACCCATTCCAAGGGTAATTATCTATTAGTATTTAAATCTTTGGGACCAGTTTAGTGTTTTCAATTATATTAAACCAGTAACCCATTCAATATGTTTAACCATTTCAGAGTGAAACAAAAGTAATTGTACATGTACTTACCTAAACGGATTATAAATAATACTTAATCCACTGAATTTCTAATTAAAATGTGTTTTTTGTATGTAAAACGTATCCTCCATTGTTGTACATGTATGACATGCACTTCACATAAAATAAATATTAATTATATGATGCCCGTTGTTAATTCTATGGTTACTTGTCATTTCTGCTAAGCCTTGTTATTTCATTTTATTGTCTGCCATCTTAGAAGCACATTTTTTTTGTGCAGCGCCATGTAAAATCGTATTCAACCGCCTACGTTCGCGACAACTCGAGAAGCTCCATTAACGTTGGAATCATTCTCGGATTTTTTTTATTTTCTTCAGTGTTCTTATGTCGGTTGATAATGATACATTATTTGACAAGAATTACCTTTTTATTTCCGGAAATATCAGGAACCATTAATCAAGAAATAATGTTGTTTTGAAAACTGCAAAGGGGTTGCAATCTTAGGAAGCAAAAAATATTGGACAGTAAGTCTGGCGCTCATGCATTTCCATTTTGGCTTTTTGAAATATTTGTCGGCAATTTCCAACGGGCAGACGGGCATTTGCCATGTCTGGGCCCTAGTTCTCAACTCAACTCAACCATTTGCTTTCTGTATTTCTCATGACCCAAAAGGGAGGCATATTGTAACTGCATTGTCAGTCAGTCTGTCCTTCCATCCATCCATCAGTTTTGCCCTCTTCATGCGTGGAGTATAACTGAAAATATTGAAGGGATTTTGAAAAGGTGTAGTCCTCAGTATGTAGGAGATTGTTGATAGTCCAATTATGTAAAATTGTGTTATATTTCTAGCCCTTATGGTGTAGGGGTTGTTGACTTGTGTGTTTAATAACAAAACACATAGTTTTTATGCCCCCAGAACATAGGTTCTGGGGGCATATTAAAATCGCACCGTCCGTTAGTTAGTCAGTCAGTTAGTCAGTCCGTTAGTCCGTCCGGTTTAGTTTCCGCTAAATAAGTCAAGCAATTGTCATCAGATCTTCACCAAACTTCATGAAAATGTGTAAGGCAATAACATCTATGTCAAGTTTGATAATCTGCCAAATTGACCCAGACACTCTTGAGTTACGGCCCTTGAATCATCGTAAAATTGTTTTTTTTCTTGTTTCCGCTCAATAACTCGAGCAATTGTCATCAGATCTTCACCAAACTTCATGAAAATGTGTAAGGCAATAACATCTAGGTCAAGTTTGATAATCTGCCAAATTGACCCAGACACTCCTGAGTTACGGCCCTTGAATCATCGTAAAATTGTTGTTTTTTTTCATTTCCGCTCAATAACTCGAGCAATTGTCATCAGATCTTCACCAAACTTCATGAAAATGTGTAAGGCAATAACATCTAGGTCAAGTTCGATAATCGGCCAAATTGACCCAGACACTCCTGAGTTACGGCCCTTGAATCATCGTAAAATTGTTTTTTTTTTCTTGTTTTCGCTCAATAACTCGAGCAATTGTCATCAGATCTTCACCAAACTTCATGAAAATGTGTAAGGCAATAACATCTAGGTCAAGTTCGATTCTCGGCCAAATTCACCCTGACACTGCTGAGTTACAGCCCTTGAATCATCGTAAAATTGGGTTTTATCTGGTTTCCGCTCAATAACTCTAGCAAATGTCATAGGATCTTTGCCACACTTCACGAAAATGTGTAAGGCAATAACATCTAGGTCAAGTTCGATAATCGGCCAAATCGACCCAGACACTCCTGAGTTACGGCCCTTGAATCATTGAAAAATTGCGTTTTTTCTCGTTTCAGCTCAATAACTCGAGCAATTGTCATAGGATCTTCGCCACACTTCATAAAAATGTGTAAGGCAATAAGATCTAGGCCAAGTTTGATAATTGGCCAAAGTGAACCAGACACTCTTGAGTTACGGCCCTTGAATCATCGAAAAATTGCGTTTTTTCTCGTTTCCACTCAATAACTCGAGCAAATTTCATAGGATCTCCGCCACACTTCATGAAAATGTGTAAGGTCATAAGATCTATGGTCAAGTTCGATAATCAGCCAAATTGACTAGGACACTCCTGAGTTACGGTCCTTGAATCATCGGAAAATTGAGTTTTTGTCCTTATGTTATGAAGTTGTGCATGTTGGATTGTTATTGTCCTATATCAAAATTGAACTTTTTTTATGCCCCCGGTAGGGTGGCATATAGCCGTCGCACTGTCCGTCCGCCTGTCTGTCCGTCGCACTTTTGCGTTCAGGTTTCGAAAAATGCTCATAACTTCTATGGCGCTTCAGATGTAACCTTCATAGTTGGTATGCATGTGTATATGGACAAGGCCTTTCCATACGCACACAAATTTTGACCCCTTTAACTTGAACTTAGGGTTCGCGTTTAGGTTTCGAAATCAGCGTTTAGGTTTCGAAAAAACGTTTTTTGGGGGCATATGTCTTCCGATGGAGACAGCTCTTGTTAAATCTATTTATATTAGCATGCTAGCACCAAAAGCTTCAGAGTTATTGAAATGCTCTCGAGTCCATTTCCAAGACATAGAACCAGTACTTGTGTCTTTATTGGAGATCTAAAGAACGTTCCCACAGTGGGTATCGAACACGTGACCTCCCAGCAGACATCATTACACCACGATGACCTCATATATTATGTGATATCCATGGAAAAGTAAAGTCTTTAGTTAATATTGGAGTTTGTTGTGACATGAATTCTGAGAAACATGTGGGCTAGTCATCAAAATGTATAGTCCTCATTATGTAGGACTTTGTGAGTTAATGAAGAATTTCCGTACCAAAATATAAAGTCCTCATTATGTAGGAGTTTGTGAGTTTATTGAGCATTTCCATACAACAATGTATAGTCCTCATTATGTAGGAGTTTGTGAGTTGATTAAGAATTTCAATACAACAATGTATAGTCCTCATTATGTAGAGGTTTGTGAGTTTAGTAATAATTTCCATACAACATTTGCCTTAGTTCTCAATAATTGGAAACCTCCGTTTTAAGGAGTTTTTTGTGTGTAAACTTTTTAAAACTTGTTAATCCTAAATAGTTGAAATTATTTTCATGGTAAACCGGATTAAACACCATATAAGTTTGATTGATTGAGGAATGGCGAACCAAGATGTTTTTATTTTGGACGTGGTTGCTTATTTTCAGAAGTTGTGTTTTTTCGATTTAAAAACAATGCAGGGCGAGGAGATTAAACTGCGGGGAAATGATTTTGAGGCCTTCTTACCCTGCAGGGTGAGTGGCTCTGGAAACATGTGTGGATGCCTGCCATGTTTCTTGTTTGTGAGTTTAAACATGTTTGCAATGTCGAACAAGTTCAAATGTATTTTAATTATATTGTGAACTTTTGTCATCAAAAGTCATCAAAAGGGAAAGTCCTCATATTGTTGGAGTTTGTTGTATGTTGAATTATGAAAAAACTTATGTGTAAACATAAAAACATATCAAAAGGTAAAACCTCATATTGTTGGAGTTTGTTGTGCGTTGAATTATATAAAACTAATTTGTCAGTCATCAAAAACGAAAGTCTTCACAGTCTAGGATTTTTTAAAGGCTTTAGACTAAGTATGTAATACCATTATAAAACAAAAGTACTTATATAGAATGTATTTTTTTTATAAAAATTGTAAAAAACAAATCTTGAAAGTGAAGTTTGTTAATTTGTTATATTCTAAAGAGTTTTCATGACTTAAATAATATGTTGAACATTTTATTTGTTATTAAAAAAACTCGTTTTAGGAGTTGGTTGAAAGCAATCAATATGTGAAATCAAGCCAAGGTAATGATAACCATTTGTAAATGAATACATTAAAAATTACGTTGAGCCTGCAGATAAGCTCATTTGTAAATACACTATAAAACAAAAATTGGGGGATGTAAAATGGATTTAAAATATTGATAATGCCAAGAAGCAAAGTTTGCATTTAACATAATTGTCTCATTTAACACGACACTTTTGGACAAATACCCAGATAAAGAGAAATTTTCTTGTTTTAATATATTTGTGTAGAATAATATTTTGATTCGCACCTACAACTATTCTAGCTAGAGAAGCAAAAACATGACAAAGAGCAAACTCTGAAAACAGCTACCTATTTAATTTTCCTTTTGCTGTTTTTACAGAGTTCCCAAAGGTTCACCTGACCACCACATCTCTTTCTGGAGCGTCTGAAGTTTGTGTACGTGCTGGGGAGCCACTGACGATGAAACTGGGCATTACCTGTTCTCCTTCTCCCACTGTCATCTGGACCAAAAAAGGAAAACCCATCCCAAGGGTAATTATGTATTAGTATTTAAATCTTTGGGATCAGTTTAGTGTTTTGAATTA
>VMBQ01013057.1:0-17634 GCA_007657795.1 Dreissena rostriformis
TTGCAAAGGCCTTCAAAATCTGGTTCCAGCACTCAAAGGGTTAAACTCTTCCCAAGAAAGGTGGGAATCAGTTTGAAAGTTTTTATAACTGCGTTCAAAAACTAGTTTTACCGATTGATTACTTTAACATAGTTTTTTCATACTGCTCAGTATACACACATTCTCGTTAGCCTATCAACACATAAAGACATCATAGTAGTGGTGAAAATTTCTATAAAATTGTAAAAATAAAATGAAAATTATTTAAGATTTTATTTTAAATTATATTCAAACAATCTAAAGCATCGCATGTACCAAGTTTCTACAATGACAGTTTATGCACAGACAACAGAGATGCACAAAACCATCACTGACCTCCTGTAACAGCTGCTCTTCTGTGACTTCATCATAGTCCTCATCGGTCCTCTTTTCTGTAAAATATACAGACAATACAAGTACACTTATATAGCGCAAACATTATTTGACAATATTCAATTGCGCTTTACACATTTGTATAACTAAAAAGGCTTATGTGTCATAAAAAACGCAAATCAAATGCATTTTAAGTTTAGTTTTAAACTGAAGTTCTCTCTGAGTGCATTTTAAGTCTTTTGGAAGAGCATTCCACCACTTGGGTCCAATAACTGATATCGATCTATCAGCTATCTTAGTTGGAGTTGTTGGGATGTTGAAGTTATTATCATCAATCGATATAAAACAATACACAAACAATGCTTCCTGCTAGGAATATACACCACTAAAGCTTAATCAAGTGTCTGAAAATTTCATGAAAAAATATTTTTGATTGTTTCAGATACTATCTAGCGGGAACAGTCAGTGAGACTTGGTCTCTCTGTAGCCCAGTAAGTTTTGCATCATATACAATCAAATTAAAACTTCAAAATTGAGTTTGGTTGTTTTATTGTTCTTATTAAAAATTTTACTTTCTAGTCAAAGAGCGTTTTTGTAGATGTTTTATCTCTTTAATCTCATGCAGTCTAACACATAAGACCTTATTGAAAGCCTTTTAAACACTGACTTATACTCTGGTTCAACTTAAACAAGAGCACCGCAGAGCGGGTGCCAACGCTTGGCTGTGGGTGCAGTTTTGAATAAAAAGAAAAGAAAAAAGAAGACCTTTGACCTTGACCTTTAAGGATGACCTAGACCTTTCACCACTCAAAATGTGCAGCTCCATGAGATATACATGCATGCCAAATATCAAGTACCTATCTTTAATATTGCAAAAGTAATGGCCAATGTAAAAGTTTTTGGACGCCCGGACGACGCGGACAAGCTGGCTATGACATATCCTCGGGTTTTCTTCGAAAACAGCCGAGCTAAAAATTCAGAGTTACTCCTATATTTTCCCACTCCCATAAGGTCGCCGTGGTCTAATGGATATGGTGTCCGCCTAGCAACCGAGAGGTCACAGGTTCGATCCCCACTGTGGGGGCATTCTCAAGATCTACCCCAACGACACCAAGTACTGGTTCTACGCCAAGGAAACAGACTGGAGAGTGTTTCAAATAAGTAGTAAGTAGTTTAAATGCAATTGAGCTTAAATAAAAAGGTTTAAACTAAAACCATTTAAGTATTTCCTATATTACCTTGCCGTTCTGCCTGCCTCTCAAAGTGTTGCACAAGATATTTGTCCAGTATGGCCAGGGTCTGTTGCATGTAGTCAGCAGTCAGGCAGCCTTTACCAAGTATTTCCACACACTAAATAAACACATCGGAAGTATTGGCACAAGCACCGGAACTTTCTTATATAATACATGTTGAGAATGAATCCACGAAATATGTAGCAATCTTTGCTTACTGCACAACATTCAAATAAATCTTTATTGAAAATCAAAATGGCTTCTATCCATACATAAAATATAAGTTTTCATCATCACATCCAAATTGATCAAATATAAAATATAAGTTTGCGACATTATGAAGCCAACACAAAGGCTGTTCACGTCATTAAACTAAGTAGTTTGGCTATGAAAGCCTTAATTCTTTCATGGTCTAAACAAGTCTGAGCATATACAACTAGGAATCCAAGAAGACCTATTTAAAACTTTTTAGTCCAGGGCTTACAGAATTGTGACCAGCTTTGTCTATGATGCAGGCGTTTCATTCAGTTTTACAGTACGCTCAGGAGGTCCAAGCAAAGAATGGGAATTTTAGGATGACTTTTTTTTTTTACAAAACTTCAAACAGAAGCCAGGTATGTAATATATGATGTACATTAGTCAAAGTAGAAGGTTGATTCACGCACCTCCAGGGTCTTAATTAAACCACTGATGAAAAGTACCTATACAAAAATTGAAAATTTATGTTCAAGTCACAGAAAACAAATTTATTCCCCGACCTTTGCGAGTGACCCCATGAGGTCAGGAAGCACTGATATTTCCGGTTCCATCTTGATGGCGTGCAGCAGGTTAGGGCAGATATAGTTCCACATCTCTGCCACATAGCTCTCTCCCCGTATCTTGGCACACTCGATCAGGTATGGAAGGCTTTCGGCCGCTGACATTCGCACCTCTACAATAATTAAGGATAGTTTTACTGTTTTATTTGGGTTTTCCCAAGTTTTCAACAGTATTTCAGGCATTTCAAGGCGGTAAGTTAATCTACAAACACATTTCCTGGGTATCTTACACGCATTTTGGTTTGTTTGCCTTTTCGCTGTTTTCAACAGTATTTTGTTCATATCAAGGGGGTAACCGGTAAGCTACAAACATCTTTCATGGGTAAGCTGGTTTACCTGTACTAAATGCACATACTTATGCTAGTAACTGATCACTGATTTAAAAATCACTACTGAATGTTTAAATGCAACAAACTTGGTCATTTTTTGACATATTTTAATCAACCTAAAACAGTACATGTTCATGTTTTGACAGGTTGTAAGAAAAACGATTTCCTAATATTAAGCCACCCCATTAAACACATAATCCGATCATTTGAGTACATGGTACATGGATGCCACATATATACACTCAGTTGTATTCAATACAGCCCCCCAACCCCTACCCATCCGAAAAAAAAGAGTAAATTAATTAGCCTCCATCCGAAAAAACGTGGTTAATTGTATGTGCGTAATGTGTCCTCCCAGATTAGCCTGTGCAGTCAGCACATGCTTATCACAGATGACACTTTCCGTATAAACTGGATTTTTGCTAAAAAAAAGACTTTGTTTAAACGAAAAATACAATTAAAGCAGAAAGTGTGGTCCCTGATTAGCCTGTGCGAACTGCACAGGCTAATCTGGGAAGACACTTTACGCACATGCATCAAGCCTGGTTTTCTCAGAAAAACGCTCAAATGAAAGTTACAATTGCCAATACTTCTCTTCATCATGGAACTAGAACTTGAGTAGTGTAATCAGAAATCCCACTTGCATTGACAATTGTTTTCACTCAGTATAAAAAGTCAGTTTAACTCTTAAGTTGCCGAATATACAGATGACAATTATTTTCACTCAGTATAAATAGTCAGTTTAACTCTTAAGTTGCAGAATATACAGATAAGAGGCTATTTAATACAGTCCCAAACTCATCCAAAAAATAAGAAAAGACTAGAACTACGCGAGTTGGATGTGTCTCCTGATGGTAATGGGTTAATCAAGAAATTGGCCCATTTCAATAAGTCTAAGTCCAAAATAAGGTCAAGGTCACAGGGGTCAAAACTTTTATGTGCATGGAAAGGTCTTGTCCAGACACACATGCGTACCAAATATGAAAGAAATATCTGAAGGGACACAGTAGTTATGAGCCTTTTTCGAATCCCGGTCGCAGATTTCGAAACCTGAACGCTGACCTCAAGTTCAAGGTCACAGGTGTCAAACATTTTATGCGCATGGAAAGGTGTTTTTCAAGATACACAGCCATATCAAATATGAAAGCAATATCTGAAGAGACACAGTAGTTATGAGCCTTTCTCGAATCCCGGTCGCAGATTTCAAAACCTGAATGCTGACCTCAAGTTCANGGGTCTTTAGGCATTTACCGCCAGTGAAGCTCCACACCATGCGCAGACAGGCTGGAGCTATGCTGGCAGCATGTGGAATAAGACTTATTTTTGCATGACTTTAGTCAAATGGTACTACTAAATTAACAACTTAGTTGTATGCATAACAACTTAAAAGAGAAACCTTCAAAAGAATGATCACAATTTGATGGAGCGTTTTCGTGCGGCTGTACATATCAGCAGCACAACATGCATATAAGAAAGGCATCGCAATATTCAATATCCTGTTTGATACAGTTTTCACACTTCATGCTAATGAACACATGAAAACGATGTACTTGTTATGTTATACAGCAAGCCATATGTTCATTCCAAAGATAAGCAAATACTTGTAGTCAGGAGAAATGAACATCCTGACAATTGACTGACAACTGGGCCAATATGCATAAATCTCTCTGGAGATTACCAAATAATCTTACTACTACCGTAATTCATAAATTTATTCATTGTGTACTGTTCTCATTCAAAAAAATTCAGAAGTTGGCACATTAAATAAGTTTAAAACCATTAAAACAATGTAGTTCTAACAAGAATTTACTACTTTCACTTTCCTTTTTAGATCAACAGAATAATAGACTTTAATTAAATTTCGCATTTCACAATATTTATTTGCGTACAGAATATTTTTGTAAATGCCCTTTTAAATGTAACTCAATAGGGGTCTGTCAACATCTTGATAGTCGGCCCTTGTCAAGGTAAGGTGACTGCACTGTTAGGAATTGTTCTCATAAATGTTATATGATAATGTCCATGGGAGTGTTATGAATATCTTGATAATCAGCCCTCGTCTAAAAGTCAGGTGACTTCACAGTCCAGTGTGATAGCACACATTTCTCCTCATAGTGTAGACCTAGCGTGTTCTTCATCAGTGCTGTGGGGGTTTGGAGAGTTCTTTCTGTAGAGCCGCCTTCTGCTCGTCTGTCAGTATACTAAGGCAGGCCTGGGCTATCTCCTGGTTGTCCTAGAAACCAAACATAGCATGCTGGTAAATTCTTAACAGTGACTTCAGTGAAGCCAGTAGGGGACTTATAATGGTTTCAGAGAAACTGGTTCGGGACTAACAAGGGTTTAAGTGAAACTTGGTGGGACCTAACAATTGTATCAAAGAAAACCGTAGGGGAATAACAATGATTTTAAGAACCGAGTAGGCAACTAACAATAATTTCAGTGAAGCCAGTTGGGGACTAACCATTTATGATTTCAGTAGAAAAAACTTGAAAGCTATTTGCAAACTATTTTTGGGAAAGAAATTTTATAGTGAATTCTGTAAAATGTTTACTTTTCCTTTCATGCTATATGACAATACGGACATCGAGTTCCCTTATAACCTGAGTACATAGCATGCTCATAACAGCAAAGTAAAGGTATTAACAATAAAATACAGAGTTTTACATGTATATTTAAATACTAGTATTTACATTAAATATGTCTGGAAAATAAAGTTTTCTAGGAGCTTTGTTCAAACGAACAGAAAGTAATTGAGACACATACCAGCGCGGTGCGTGTGAGCTGTAGTACCCGCGTCTTCACATCTTCGTCTGCATTCAGCACCTCACAGGCTAACGCTTGGGAGAAGATCTGTATCAACACAGGCAGGTTGCAGTTGGCCTCTCCCAGTATCAGCTGGTTACCACTGGCAACAGAAATGTACATGCATAACAAAATGACTTTTTTACAACAAATTGTTTTAGTTTCGATTTGTCATCTTTTTTAACAGTATATCAGCCATTCCATGGCAGTGTTCTTTTCCTGGGTTATCTGTTATACAAGTATTATGGGAACATACTTATATACTTAATTAAAAATTGCCTAAATTAAATCAATGAAAGAAGGAAGACAATATATACGTTGTTTTATACATTGAATCTATTCTATGAGTAACACGTGCTGTAAATGTCAGTGACAAATGCCCCCAAATTATTCCCAAATAATTGTTATAACAGAAAAGTGTGCTTTTTACCTTCAAAGTATGGAAAAGCAGACACGTTTTATTTATTTATTTAAAAAATGTCATCCCCTTACCCTTCCATAAGATCACAGAGGTAATTATAGATATGTGCAGCCTCGTCCTCATCTTCTGTCACCGGTAACCACGATAACCACATGGGGAGTAACTCTGTCACGTTCACAACGTTGCTATGGTACTTGCAGATCTTGGTTACCGCTGCGATGGCATTTTCTGTTGGATTTGCATTCTCAACAGAGCGGGAGTCGTGGGCTTGAATTATTTGTAGTAATCGTGGCATCAAACCTGAAGGTCAATTAACGTACGTAAGATATGTTGACCTGGAGCTTTGTCAAAAACATGGCATTACATTGCTTTCTTCACTTATGTTCAAAGGCTAACAACTCAGAATTGGATCACTAGGGGTGAAAAGTGTCACGGGTCAGCCTAAAGGGCAACATGGGTGACTTATGGGGCCTGATGTTACTGTCAGATAACATCAAGGCACAATCGCCACACATTTCAAATTTTACTGCTCAGCCATTCACATTATGTCCAGTACTGGCATGTTATCTGATTGTAAAGATAACACTTATGCAATTATCCAGAATAATCAGATAAGAATCTGTTCAACGTTGTTAAGATACACTATAAAGTGCGCCATGGTTACCTGGGATGACTTTAGCGTACGCCTCCCCTCCGTACATGGCCATCACTCCCACACCAAACAACGCAGCCTGCCGTACCTCGGGCTGCTTATCACACACACTTTGGAGCAACGTATCCAGGAAAAACTCCTCATACTTAATAGAACTCTGGAAATGGTAAAAAAATCAATAGCCTCTTTTTGGGAAAACTGGGCTTAATGCATGTGCTAATCAGGGACGACACTTTCCACCTAAACTGGGTTTTTGTTTAGAAGAGACTTCCTTCAAAACACAACATTCCATAAAAGCGGAAAGTGTCTTCCCTGATTAGCCTGTGCGGACTGCACGAGATTAAAGACCTCAAAGTTATATCAAAATGACTGCAAGCACCAACAAATATATAAATAACATTTTAAGGAAATTTAAAGGGGTAAAAGCAAGAATGTTATTTACTTACAGGACCGGCATGTTCTAATACATCATCAAATATACACAGCCCCCACTGTCTGTCAGGCCATGGTCTTTCTGGGGACTGAAAAAGAATCGTATGCTTAAATCACCGTCTTAAATTCGAAATAATAGAAATGATTGTCAATATATATCATACCTCAAACAGAGTTTTTCTTGTATTTTACAATAAGGATCATCACCTAGTTAATGTATTAGTATTATTTACAGAACAATAATATGGAAATTGGTACCCTGAAAATAGATATAGATATAGAAAGTTATAGCCCGAACTGGAAGGTGGAAGCCCTTAATGAAATCAGAAGTCTAAACTGAAATGGATATGTACTTTAAAGGATCACAAACCTCTCTTTTTGTTCAATCTATTATGTCATGCCTTGAAAAGATTGACTATTATTTTACAGAATTTAAAAACATATATATATCAAAATGTATGTGACTTCTGAATTTTCAACTTTCTAAAAATTAACATGTGCCTCTTATTTTACTACTTTACCAGCAAACACTGATTTTCATGAGAATTTTTTTCTTATCAAAATTATTTGAAGATGGTTCGTTGAAACTACCCTGTCCTAACAATAATAACTAGAGCTTTGTCACAGACGTGATGTATACCCCCACTTGCTGCATTGACACAGAATATTGTGCAGTATAAACAAGAGCATTGTAAAACAAATGCTCTTTCAACAGAGTGTTATCAATGTAAACAATGTGGCAAAACAATGTTTTTTATAATTTTCATGTTTAAATGCTTATCAACAATTTCCCTTCAATATTTAAACTAGCCCATTTATGGCCATTTTTGACCTTTGAACTCAAAGTGTGACCTTGGAGATATCAACGTTATTCTTTCCAACAACACACCGTCCAATGATGGTATACAAATGTGCCAAATGATTTTAAAATCTCACAATGAACGACATAGTTATGGCCCGGACAAGCTCATTTATGGCCATTTTTGACCTTTGAACTCCAAGTGTGACCTTCACCTTGGAGATATCGATGTAATTCTTTCGCGAGACACCTTCCAATGATGGTGAACAAATGTGCCAAATGTTTTAAAAATCTCACAATGAACGACATTGTTATGGCCTGGACAATCTCATTTATGGCCCTCTTTTACCTTTGAACTGAAAGTGTGACCTTGACCTTGAATATATCGACATACTTCTTTCGCATGACACACCGTCCAATGATGGTGAACAAATGTACCAAGTCATTTTAAAATCTAACGAAAAATGACATAATTATGGTCCGGACAAACTTTCGGTTTAAACACACTAAGTGACCCCGTGATCTAGTTTTTGACCCGGCATGACCCATATTCAAACTTGGCCTAGACATCATCCAGATACAACTTCTGACCAAGTTTGGTGAAGATCGGATAATTTGCGGGACAGACCGACAGACAGACAAGACAGACAGACCGACCGACAAAGTCCTCATTACCAATGGTAATGGGGGTATAATTACTAAATTTGAAAAAAAGGTCTCCATGTTCGAGTGGATATGGTGTCCATCTAGCGACGTGGAGGTCACGAGTTTGATCCCCGCTGTGTGAGCGTTCTTTCAGTATCTCTCAAATACACCAAGTACTGGTTCTACCCAGGAAACGGACTCAAAAGGGTTTTAATAAGCCTTAGGCTTTCAATGTAATTGAGCTAAATTAAAAAAAAAATCAACTTAATTTTGCAACCACTTTGAACTAATGTATCCGCATACTTACAATGAGTTTGACAAAGTGTGGCAGGAGAGTTTCAAAGTGAATGTTGAACTCCTCCTTGTGTGTTCCGTACAGCGCGTGCACCAGGTCCGAGACCTTGCTCAGAATGTACACATCCTCGTCGTCCTGGCAACACATGTAGACACGTTGATATATATATACACATACATATGANATTCCTAAATGTATATTTATGTTATGTAATGTTTATTTGTTATACCTAGTTACGTAACAGAAAATAATATGAAAACTTAAGTATGAAGACGATGTATAAGTCTGAATTAACTGTCTGTCTGTCTACAATACATGTAGTTAAATATTCTATTACTTAAATATTTAAAATTAAAACTAATTGTATCAGATACTATCTAGCGGGAACAGTCAGTGAGACTTGGTCTCTCTGTAGCCCAGTGAGGTATGCATCATGTACAACACTATAATTTTCTATTACTTAAATAAATATTCAAAGTAGAGCTAATTGTATCAGATACTATCTAGCTGGAACAGTCAGTGAGACTTGGTCTCTCTGTAGCCCAGTAAGGTATGCGTCATGTTTGTTCAACCGAGTGATTTCTCAGTAGGAAAAGTATCTAGGATAAAATCAGTAACTATTGAAACAAAATGGTTCACTGAATAGTGTACCAAAACAACAGTTTTACAGAACTTAACGTTCAGATTCACAATTTTGACCTTATGACCGACAAAGTGCAAAAATGTGTCTTATGTTAATTGGGACCAGCGTAGCTCCAGACCATCATTAATTGGGACCAGCGTAGCTCCAGACCATCATTAATTGGGACCAGCGTAGCTCCAGACCATCATTGGGACCAGCGTAGCTCCAGACCATCATTCGGAGCTTCCCTGTCCGCTATTGAGACAGAGGAACCTTGCATGATAATATAGCGGACAGGATAGCTCCTGACCAGAATGCGTGAATGCAGAGCTTGTCTGGAGATTTACTGGATGCATATGACTTAAGACCCTTTTTTGCATGACTCTGGTCATATTTTGTTTGAGCGCTGATGTCACAGTCCTATTCCTGAACATTTTGGGAAAAATGCAATTTCATAATTTGCGATTTTTGTTCGCGCGAAAAGTCCGCTGATATGGGAAAACTTATTCAATATAACTCTTTATAACAATTCAAAATATAAGAACAACATCATACTAACAAGAGATGTGTTTGTCAGAAACACAATGCCCCCTAATGCGCCGCTTTGATTATTTTTTGTTGACCTTTGACCTTGAAGGATGACCTTGACCTTACACCACTCAAAATGTGCGGCTCCATGAGATAGACATGCATGCCAAATATGAAGTTGCTATCTTCAATATTGCAAAAGTTATGACAAAACTTTAAGATTTCTTAAAGTTTTGGACAGACAGACAGACAGGCCAAAAACAATACAACCCCTTTTTTTAAAAAGGGGGCATAATTATAGTAACATACTTTGTTAGATGTAATTGCAATAAAATTAAGATAGAATAATCATTAGGCACTTCTGTTTAAAAAAAAACAAGGGACAAAATTGTCACAAAACCAGGTTTTCAATTAAAAAAATGTCTGATAAAGGGAGACAACTGCAACTCAAAATGTGCATTGCTACTGATTGTTCATCATAATTACCCCCCTTGTTTCAAAATCAATATGTTTTTCAACCCCGTGACCTAGTTTCTGAACCAGCATGACCCATATTCAAACTTGACCTAGATATTGTCTAGATACAACTTCTGACCAAGTTTGGTAAAGATCGGATGAAAAAACATTTTTTTTTTTATGGCTCATTTTATTGCCATTTTTGACCTTGAACTCAAAGTGTGACCTTGACCTTGGAGATATCGACGTAATTATTTCGCGCGACACACCGTCCAATGATGGTGAACAAATGTGCCAAATGATTTTAAAATCTGACAATGAACGACATAGTTATGGCCCGGACAAGCTTGTTCCGCCCGCCCGCCCGCCAGCCAGCCAGCCAGCCCGCCCGCATTCGCCAATCTAATAACCAGTTTTTTCCTTCGGAAAACCTGGTTAAAAAATGTGGGGGGGGGGGAGGGAATATTTTCTACAATTTTGCTTTAGGAATGGGTCCGTTTAATGGACCCGTAGATACACCAGGAAAAGGCCTGTGTAACAAGTCTTCTTACCTTATCCCTGCCTACTGCCAGCCCTATTAGACTGATACACTCTATGGTCTTCCCTCTCAGCAGCTTGTACTCCGTGTTGTCAGCGTGTTGTACAATATACTTCAGGCATGGCATGAACCTACAATAGCATACCCACACTCAGTGATGTAGACAAAGATTATTATGTACATAGATTGTTTTATTTTTTTCACTTAAGGTATTTCAATAATTGATCTAAGTCATATACAGGTATATGATTTTGCCCACTTCTCTTAAAATTATGATTTTGCGTGATCAAGAGTGTAGGCCAATTCAAGGTTAAAACTATAAAAAAAAATTAGGCAAACATGCCTGTTATTTTGAAGTCTAGCTCAGAAAGTGTGAAAATCTGCTTATTTTTTTTTGTAAATTAACATAAATATTTGTAGTAAATCTGCAAATTTAGTAGCCATTGGCAATTTTACTATTTTTAGCTACTGGTAACGCTAACATAGCCAATGTCAAACAGAAAGTACCTGTCATAGTAGGTGATGAATTTCTCCTCAGCTGTGTCGGCCACGGAAGCCAGAGTGGTGACCATCTGCTCCAGAACCATCTTTGTTCCTTTCTCCATCAGCTGACAACATAAAAGTCATCACAAATAGGACACGTAAGACAAGACAAGGCTATAAACTAGTATAATATAAGCCTTAATCTTGGAAAACGGGGCTTAATGCATGTGCATTAAGTGTCGTCCAAGAAAAGCCTGTCTGCAAAGGGTAAACCAAGGCCAACACTTTCCCCATCAATTTGGATTTTCACTGGGAAAAGACTTCCATGTAACGAAAAATACCATAAAAGCGTAATGTGCTACCCACATGCATTAAAACCCGTTTTTCCAGAGAAAGGATCATATGTTGAAAAGTCAAGAGGATACAGACAAGATAATTTGGGCATCTGTTGCTAAAAATAAGCAGGCAACAGTTTGCAATATTTTGTTGGATCTGGTGTTTGTCAAGTAGGAAATAGTTTTGATATGAATACAAGTATACATCAACTGAACGTATCAAATTGATTCTTTTTAATCAACTTGACAATATAAAACATAATATCAGTGAAAATGCACCTTTTTTCCTCAATTAAAACGAGAAAAAACCAACGTTTCAAGAAGACTGTCCATGTATGGGATCCAAGAAATGCCATTGGCTTATGATATTTTTTATTTTGTATTGCTCCTAGGTTTTCCATAAGTTGAAACAAAATTATCATACATTGGACCCCTTACGAAACTACTAATAATAAAATAATAGCTATATTGTCTGGAACCATCTACATTCCCTTTCAATTAGCATACAGTATCATGTGGTAATAATTTTAATCATTTGCCCAAAACAAATGTACAGTAAATACAAATTGGGCTGGTTTTCAAAAACATTTTCCATTCTCAGGATGATTACATTCAAGTTCTGACCAAAATGTATTCAAAGCAGAGCACATGAAACTGCAAAAGACAATTATATGCATTTGAAAAATATGTAGCAGTTTTGATGATTAAATGAAAGGGACCCAGTTCTTCTTTTACTTCACTTGACTAGGTATTGTGACAGATAATAACTGGCCCCGTGTTCACAAAACGATTCTGCAATCAAAAATCGATTTTAACTGACATCGATTTTCATTTTTGCCTATCAACTACAATGGAAATCCATTTTCAATGACAAGCAAAATCGATTTTCGATTGCAAAAAATGTTTTGTGAACACGGGTACTGAATTAACTTGTTACACTAAATTTTAAGAAAAGAATCTAAAATCATGAAGCATACTGCTTGTATCAGATACTATCTAGCGGGAACAGTCAGTGAGACGTTTTGGTCTCTCTGTAGCCCAGTATGTTTTGCATCATATACAATACTTAAATATTCTTTTACTTAAATAAATATTTAAAACAAGAGCTCCACAGTCGGAGACTGATGCCCCCCCAAACAGGGCCTCGACACAGAATTTTTCAATAGGGGTCATCTACTGTCCAAGGCCAATGCACATGTGAAGTATCAAACCAATTGGTCAATTCCTTGACGATTTATTGATCGGAAACAATTTTCACACTTATTGTGACAGTGATCATGTGCTTTGACCTAGTGACCCCAATTTCAATAGGGGGCCTCTACTGGCAAAGGCAAATTCACATAGGAAGTATGAAGCCAATTGGTCAATACGTTCACTGTCAGAAGTTATTGATCGGAACAAACTGGTCAACCAACAGACCGAACAACCGACATCCAGCAAAACAATATACCCCCTCTTCTTCGAAGGAGGCATAATTAGAGCGAATTGTATCAGATACTATCTAGCGGGAACAGTCAATGAGACGTTTTGGTCTCTCTGTAGCCCAATAAGGTTTCCATCATATACAATAGTTCAATATCATACTACTTTAATACAAAATTTATAGCTTATTGTATCAGATACTATCTAGCGGGAACAGTCAATGAGACTTGGTCTCTCTGTTGCCCAATGAGGTATGCATCATATACAATAGTTCAATATCATACTACTTTAATACAAAATTTATAGCTTATTGTATCAGATACTATCTAGCGGGAACAGTCAATGAGACGTTTTGGTCTCTCTGTAGCCCAATAAGGTTTCCATCATATACAATAGTTAAATATCATACTACTTTAATACAAAATTTATAGCTTATTGTATCAGATACTATCTAGCGGGAACAGTCAATGAGACTTGGTCTCTCTGTAGCCCAATAAGGTTTCCATCATATACAATAGTTAAATATCATACTACTTTAATACAAAATTTAAAGCTAATTGTATCAGATACTATCTAGCGGGAAAAGTCAATGAGACTTGGTCTCTCTGTAGCCCAATGAGGTATGCATCATGTACAATCAAGGATTGCTTTGAACTCATTTGATAAGTCATACACAAGAGCGGATTTCTTCACATACATTCTAGCTAGTTTGTACTGCACAGTCAGTGAGAATTATGTCTCTCTAAAGCCCCATAAGGTATGAATATATTTCTGCATAAAACAATTTAACAGTCAGCATATGAAAGTGTAACATTGGAATTGTGGCCGAGTGAAAATGAGTTCCCACAAAGTATAGGTTTTTCTCTCTGACAGGAATTTTTAAGCACTTTTATTCACACAGGTAGCCTGTGCTGACTGGACAGGCTCCTCTGGGATGACCTTTAACACAGATGCATTAAGCCCAGTTTTCCCAGAACAAGGCTCTACCCATCCCGGACTGTGCTCACCTCCTTCATCTTATTGGAGAGCACTTTCTCCAGTTTGTCCATGATGTCGTTGATGTAGACGACCAGGATGGACTTGGGGCAATCCTCACTGAAGTTCACCAGCGCCGCCGCGCCGTGGGTCTGTACCCGGGGGTGGGCATCGTCGTCCATCACCGTAAGCAGCTCGGAGACGATCTAAGAACGAAGGTGGGAAATATAAAATATTATGCTGGTGTGTGCTTTGATCTAACAACACAGGTTGGGAATATAACATATGGTAAGATGCAGTAAGATCTAACAACAGAGGTAGGAATAATAAAATATTGTGCTTGTATTGTAACTTGATCTAACTATGGTGTTATCAGAACTTTTATCAGTTGAGTTGTTGGCAGCAAATTGTATTTTAATTGCCTGGTAAATATTACAAATTTTTATAGCCCACATTCCTGGAAACTCAGGTAAAATCTAACGATGGAAGCATGATTGTTATTTTATTTGGCGGCATAATTACTGGTTGAAACATTTTGTTATCCCTTTTATTTTTGTTATCCCTTTCTTATACAGGAGGCGGGAGAGGATTAAATGGGTCTGCAAAATGTGATGTAGTTACAAAAATCCCTTATTGTTTGAATACTGTTCTATCTAAGGCACAGTTTTCTTCCCCACAATAATAAAGTTTGATAAGAGAGTGAGGTTACTTGATTGTTCAAAAAATGAATTTGTTTGTAAATAATAACTAAATAAAAGCAGTACAAGCAACAAATTTCACATATGTCATATTCGTCTTTCCCAACAAACATTTTTCATGTCAGGCGTAATGCTGTCTGAATACCAACAAAAAGCCAGTCTATTTCCAGACTTAAAATAAAAAGCAGCCATTATAATTGAAACAAAATAATTCATAGATTACTACAGATAGTGATGTAACATAATGCAAAGTGAATTGCTCCCAACTACCAATCATTTCTGAAACTAAGGCAATACTTTATACCCTGCCATGGAACTAAGGGAATACTTTATACCCTGCCATGGAACTAAGGGAATACTTTATACCCTGCCATGGAACTTCTTCTGAAAGTTAGGCCCGAAATCTGTAGACAACTGACCCACTGCATTACAGGCTGCATATCTGACACGAGGATGCTGAAAAATGGATGATAAATGAGCAATAATATAGTGGTGTGTATTAAAATAGTTCATGAAAATAAATGGAATAATTCATTGTCAGACGAGGATTTGAAATCAAATTTACTAGACCTGAGGGCAAGTCTCGTATATCAAAGAGTTCATGTTGCAGCACTTATGCATCATCACTTAACAATATTAAGAAACTGACCTTAAATGAAAATCCCAGTTTTTGATTTTGACAATTTAATCTTACAAAAGTCATAATAGAACCATATACATTGTGTATAATATCTACATAATCAACTTTAGATGATTGCTAAAACGTTGTATTAAATACTGAAATGTTCTACAATTACAACATTTGTACACTCAACCTTCAAAATTTACTGTTCAACTGAAAGTCAAATTTTGTTTCTTTTCAAAATAGATTGTGGGCTTTTATTAGATTAGGGCATTTTAAAAATTACAAAACAGTAAACGATGAATCACACGCCACTCACTGGATCTTTAAGGAAGGGCAGTACACAGTCGAGAACGTTGCCCAGCATGACCTCCATCTGTGGGTGGCAGCCCTCCCCGCACGCTGATATGGCCATCAGGGCCGCGTGACGGTACCTCCAGTCACCTGTAACCCAACAACAGTAAAATATACATGTATACATGGCAGCCCTTCCCACATGCTGATATGGCCATTAGGGCTGCATGACCATATTGCCAGTCACCTACTTGCCACAACAAGCGCACGGTATAGATGTTAACAGGGACACGGTATAGATGTTAACAGGGACACGTTATAGATGTTAACAGGGACACACGGTATAGATGTTAACAGGGACATGTTCACAGTATAGATGTTAACAGGGACACGGTATAGATGTTAACAGGGACACGGTATAGATGTTAACAGGGACACACGGTATAGATGTTAACAGGGACATGTTCACGGTATAGATGTTAACAGGGACATGTTCACGGTATAGATGTTAACAGGGACATGTTCACGGTATAGATGTTAACAGGGACATGTTCACGGTATAGATGTTAACAGGGACATGTTCACGGTATAGATGTTAACAGGGACATGTTCACGGTATAGATGTTAACAGGGACATGTTCACGGTATAGATGTTAACAGGGACATGTTCACGGTATAGATGTTAACAGGGACATGTTCACGGTATAGATGTTAACAGGGACATGTTCACGGTATAGATGTTAACAGGGACATGTTCACGGTATAGATGTTAACAGGGACATGTTCACGGTATAGATGTTAACAGGGACATGTTCACGGTATAGATGTTAACAGGGACATGTTCACGGTATAGATGTTAACAGGGACATGTTCACGGTATAGATGTTAACAGGGACATGTTCACGGTATAGATGTTAACAGGGACATGTTCACGGTATAGATGTTAACAGGGACATGTTCACGGTATAGATGTTAACAGGGACATGTTCACGGTATAGATGTTAACAGGGACATGTTCACGGTATAGATGTTAACAGGGACATGTTCACGGTATAGATGTTAACAGGGACATGTTCACGGTATAGATGTTAACAGGGACATGTTCACGGTTTAGATGTTAACAGGGACACGGTATAGATGTTAACAGGGACACGGTATAGATGTTAACAGGGACATGTTTTCAGTTGTAATGATTTTCAGTTGCAAAAATTAACTTATTTTAAATACTGGTACTGTGTAGTGTGTATTCAAAATGCATTTATAGCATAAAGCACAAAGGTTTAGATAAGGATAGTTTAGTAAAGGTTAAAATGGTCATGGTCGCTTAGAGGATATGGTATCATTCTAGCAAATTGGTAAGTTTTGGGTTATATCCAAATTCTGGGAGTGTTCATAAAATGTCTTGGGTTTGATCCCCACTTAAGATCTTATCCAAAGACACCAAGTACTGACTCTACCCATAAAATTGATGCAAGTGTCTCAATAAGCCTAAGGCTTTTGATGCAATCAAGCTAGACTACATTGGTTTAAACTAAAAATAGTACAGTAATACGTTGTGTATTAGGCGCACTTTTTTACCCCCAAATTTGATTTAAAAAACTTGATGCGCGTTATGCACAACAACAGGCATGCCAAGACATTTTTTNAGTAAACCACTACATATATAATGAATAAAGTATAAATTTAACAAATATACAAGAAATGAATAAAGGTGCAGGCTTTCAGGCCAATATGCCATTGCCATATAACTTTCACCCGATGCAAAACCCACCCAACTCTTACAGCCTCGCTTTGTAAACCTTTCTTCAACTTGTCGGTCAAATTCAAGCACACAATTACACCAACCTTATATTCTCTTTCTCAGCAGTCTTAGAAACAAAACTAG